>JBBBWG010030865.1:0-47285 GCA_037176905.1 Azolla pinnata | reverse complement strand
CATCATCACCACCACCACCACCATCATCATCATCACCACCACCATCACCATCATCATCATCACCACCACCATCACCACCACCACCATCATCATCATCATCATCATCATCATCATCTTCTTCTTCTTCTTCTTCACCATCATCACCATTATCATCATCATCAACATCACCACCACCACCACCAACATCATCATCATCATCATCATCATCTTCTTCTTCTTCTTCTTCACCATCATCACCATCATCATCATCATCAACATCACCACCACCACCACCACCACCATCATCATCATCAACATCACCACCACCACCACCACCACCACCACCACCATCATCATCATCATCTTCTTCTTCTTCACTATCATCACCACCACCATTATCATCAACATCACCACCACCATCCATCATCATCATCATCTTCTTCTTCTTCATCATCATCTTCTTCTTCACCACCATCACCACCATACCATCATCATCGCTTCATGATCATGATCATGAGTCGTGATCATCATCGCATCATGATCATGATCATGATCATCACCATCACCAGCACCATCATCATCCTGAAACCCTAAGCCATCGACAACTCTACACCCTCAAACTGGATGCTAAACCCTAAAACCCTCGACGCCTAATCTCTAAACCCTAAACCCTAAACTGTATATGAACTTCTACATAAAGGCTTCCCCTCCTTACATACCCACGACCGACATGCCCCTGACAGATGATGGGTTGGAAGAACAACCTCCAGGTTTCATAATGTATCCACAGTAAAAAAAAAAAACAAAACAAAACAAAAGACGAGTAATCGAAGAAGAAGAAGAAGAAGATAAACTAGGAAAGGAAAGACAACAAGAGATCTAAAACATCTCTCGTGACCGACAAAAGCGCCCGATCGGATCGATGGACTTATGACCGATGGACACTCTCGCGGTAATAAAGGCGTCCATTTGCATCCCGTGGATGCAACGGTTTTCTTTATTCGTCCGTAACCGAGGGTTTAGGGTTTGGGGTTTCAGGGTGTAGGGGTAGAGGTACAATTAGGGTTAGGGTTAGGGTTTAGGGTCGAAGATTTAGCGTCCGAAACCAATGCTGGTTTCCATTGCAGGCTCGAAAACCTAAGATATATTACAATAGATTAAAACTAGATACATGAGTATTCACTTGCCCCTCGGGGTTTTGAGGTTCAATGTCTGAGAAACTATGTTGGTTTCTATTTCAGGCTCGAAACCATGGTTCTGAACTGAAGATAACAACATTAAAAAACACAAAAAAAACTAGATACATGAGTGTTCACTTGCCTCTCATCACATTTACATAACAAGAGAATATATGTATAGTATCTTCAACATTAAATTTTTTTTTTTAAACTAGATACATGAGTGTTCACTTGCCTCTCATCACATTTACATAACAAGAGAATATATATATAATACCTTGAACATTAATTTTAAAAAAAAAACTAGATACATGAGTGTTCACTTGCCTCTTATCACATTTACATAACAAGAGAATATATATATAGTTAGAATGAAGACCTATTAGATCTCTTTATACAACTATATGTCGTGAAATGCGACCCCCCAACATCCCTATCTATGCACATCTATGTACCACAATCCAATCAGTTCCTAACTAGTGGGCAATGCATTCCTTCCCATGTATACTTGCACTTCTTTGTTTTTTACAGAAACCTTCGGTGGCTCTTATCGACGAAATTTGTCGGTCTATCTGTCTCTGTCTCTGTCTCTGTCTCTCTCTTTCACTCCCCTGTTCCCCCGCGAGATCATGTTTGTACACGCAAGGCACGATGATGCTTCGCTTTCCTTTACGATGCAAAGAGAGACAGAGAGAGCGAGGCTTTTTACTCGAGAGGCTTTCGGGTGGCCAGTGGTGGGTACGAGGTCCTGTCACCGAAGAGCCCACGAAATGCAGAGGGAAGGAAGGCCACTGTGAGCTGACAAGAAAGCACGAAAAAAAGAGAGAGAGCGAAAGACCAAAGCGAAACATGGTCTCGTCTGTGATCTAATTGATATCTCGTACGTATGAATCAGAGGCTTTTTTGTTGTTGCTGTTGTTGCTGTTGTTGTTGTTGTTGTTGTTGTTGTTGTGGTTGTGGTTGTGGTTGTGGTTGTGGTTGTTGTTGTTGTTGTTGTTGTTGTCATCGTCTTTGGAGCCGAATGTCTGTCGGGGCCTTTCAATTGAATGCACAACATCGGACGATCTCGGCCGATTAACCGGCGTACAAATCGGGTCAGTCCGTAGATATATTTATATATATATATATATATCGTTGGTTGATGCGATGTGTGAATAGCAGATTCGATTAGATCAGGTCAGATTAGGTTAGCTTCGATCAGCTTATAGTACGTCGTTAGCTTGGATTGGGTTCGATTTTCTTTTGCCCCCCGAAGAAAAGATTCAACCTTGTATTAATATAAACCGTGCCCAAAAGGATATATACTCATTCGTACAAAGAAAAATGGTCTCGAAAACAGATTACAACTATTTCATATCTCCGTTTTCGTCATGTGATGGGCGGTATAAACAATCGTTTTTTCCAACTAATCTGCATATTATCGCAAGTAATCCATATCTCCTCGTACGAATGAGTAATACCCGGAATATGATCCGAGAACGAATTACAAGTGCTAGATATTTATACCTCTACTTTAGTCAATGTGATAGGAGGTATAAATAGGCATTTATGTGTAGCATGTTTTTCCAACTAATCTGCATATTATTGCAAGTAATCAATATTTCTTTTAGCGTAATAATCCAAAGATCCGACGATGTTTGCTCAAAGTATTTCTGATTCTCCATTTACAGTTACATACCGTCTTTCATAGTTTGGATTAGATCTACTCGGGTTGGAATAGATTGAATAGATCAAACAAGCGCTCGATCCGATGAAGCTGATGAAGGATTGAGAAAACAGCTCTAATGAGGTTAAATACAAACGATCGATCGACTGATCGAAATCGATGAATGTACAATGCGCATCCGTCGATCCATCCATCCATCCATTCCATGAGCTTTTGGTCTAGTGGATATATGTCTGTAATTTGCGATCCCGAGAAGATCCGGCGACGATCATTCCATACATGCACATGCATGCAAGACGTAATAAAATATGTTTCCGAATACTCGGACGCATTCGACATCTTCCGAATCGTCGTCGTTTTAAAGTAGGACTTACAAATATCGGAAGCAGCTTGTACTGGGGGCCCCTGTTTCGATCGATCTTAAAAGCTCAAAAATTTAGAATTCGATTTGCGAATGCTAAGAAATGGAATACGAAAATCTTGGTGCTACGTAAATTTTAACTAACGATGTAATGCATGTTTTACATATGTAACCCATATTTTTACGTAATTAACCTGCGATTTTACCAGGGCTACTTACTGCTTATGGCTCGAAACTTAGATTCGAGTTTCGATTTTCTATAAATTTACTAGTGCCAAGAAATGGGATGTGAAAAGCAGAAATGGTGTATGTAGGTTTAATTAGTTGTATTTTTGTTTTTAAACACATCTAACCCATAATTTAAGCATACTTAACAACAGTGTCTTAAACTACGTATTCCAAGCATTTATAGTACTGTACGCATACCGTATTCTATGTATATAACAACATTTCACATGCACACAAATGTACATATACATAGATGCATGCATGCATGCATGCAATGCAAGCAGACATTGATCGTCTGATTCCAGAACAGAACCGTGGGATGAATCGAGGAGAAGAAGGCAACTGCAGAGCTGAGATTCTTTTGCTCGAATCCACGATCTCGGGCTCAAGTGCTTCATTGATGTGCTTGTAGGCTTCATCTGCCAACAGGAAGCATCGTATCCGCCAACAGAAAGCATCGTATCTGCCAACGAGCTCGCGCAATACCATACATGCGTACGTACATACATCAATGCATACACAGATACATATTGAATATACAATCGAATGGGTATAGTATGCCGTGAGCGTACAATATGTACAATACATATTATTAAAAGTGGTCTACGAGAACTCTATAAGAATACGGATTTTGGTCGTATAGATGTTAAATACATTGGGCACAGGCTAAATATGCCAAGCGGTCGTTACCGGATTTATGGTTTAATTAAAGCTGCGCATCGCTCGAATCGTTCAGGATTCTGTTTTCTCGGCGCTGGGTTAAATTCTGGAGAACCTGAGAAACTGCAGGAAATCGAACTCCAAATGCGAGTTCTATGAAGCGACCAGTAGTATTCGTTCATCCGCTGTCAAAGACAGACACAATAGTAGCCCTGGTAAAAAGATCGTTCTTGATATCAGCAAAAATTTGGCTTATGGCTCTGAAACGCCGGATTATACGTGTACAATACATCGGAGCGTTTCTGATACGTATTTTACTGATAAAATACGCGACTTTTTAACATCACAGCAGACATCCATCCATACATAGGATGCATGTATATGTAGATGTAGATGTATATGTATATGTAAATGTATATGTATGTTTGTGCATGCATGTCCATGCGCCTCGGAACATCTCTCGGCTTTTACAGTTGGTCGAACTGTGGCGGAATTTAGGAATCTCTTTCCTTGTGGTTTTGTTCTTTCTACCAGGTTCAAGAACCCTAAACCCTAAACCCTAAATCCTAAACCTTAACCCTAAATCGGTTTCTTGAAAGTTGTCGTACATTGTTTTAATATTTTTTAATTATCAAGGTGTATAAATTTATTCTATATATATATATATGTTTAGTTATTGTTGTTTAGAGATTGTACATTAGTGCATGAGCATATCGACTCTAATCGTTATTAGGTTAAAAACACACACACACACACACACACACACACACACAACACAAACAGATCGAGTTAACGAAACCAAAGGGTAAACGAAGCTACTTGCTCTAGAGTATTACAGGTTTATGCGTTCAGGTTTCTTCAAAGTTGTTGCATTGTTTTGATATTTAAAAAAAAAATACTACAGGGCATAAATTTTATCACACACACACATATATATATATATATGCATATAGGTTGTTGTTTAGAGATTAATGATTAGTGTACGAGTGTATTGAGTCTAATCATATTGTAATCGCGACGATAATTGTGTGCATAAAGAAGCAGGCTATAGGACATGTAGTTAGGGTTCAACTCTAATACACCTTACTATTCTTGCTCTTACATTCTCTCTCTCTCTCTCTCTCTCTCTATATATATATATATATATATATATATATCTATATATATATATATATACATATATATATATATATGTATGTATGTATGTATGTATACATTATATATATACATATACATATATATATAGAGTGAGAAAGCGATAAAAAGAAAAAAGAAAGAAAGATATATTAAGATCTTCTAAGACCAAAATTGGCCCATGAGAGACAAATGTACCCAATTATCCGAAATAGAAACATAACGGAATACTTTTATCTACCTTCTTGACAAAGGGCATCATAAGCCCAAATAAGGCACCATCACAATGGATATAAAAACGATCTTCCGTGAAACCGGCCTCAGACAACACCTTGATCACTAGATCCAGATCATCCACTGCTCCTTTTACGGTTGTCCCTGGGTAAAAATAAAAAGATGCCCTAATAAATTACTTTCATTGACTCACACTGGTGTATGAAATTCGGCACAACCTTATTAAAAAACAACTACCAGAGAATTGGATCCAGAAAAATTACCAATATTGACATTGAGTATTGCAGGTTTGTCTTTTCTATTCTCGAGCTTAGATTTCAAATCATCGCAATCAATTTCACCCGAAACGAGGGTTTCTACCTTCACAACTTCCATTCGATACATTCGTGCAGCTTTGAAAATGGAGTAATGGGATTCCTTGGATGCATAAAGAATTCCATCTGGAAATACCTCCCTCCTGTCCAGGCATAACACTCAAAAAGGCTCAGATCATTATTCAACATCTATTATGTAGTCATGACTTAACTGCTATAACACAAAACAGAGGGAGCACATGACTGTATACCCAACTAGCATGGCACGTATGCCACAGTTTGTAAAAGCATCACTCTAATCAATACCCAACAAAAATTAACCAAATAACTACTCTATACTCAACAGCAAACTAAATATTTCAATCTAGTTGCACACAAAGATATACCCGACAAGTATGCCATGAAGGTTCCCTTCTGTACCACAGTTTGTAATATATCCCCAATAATCTTCTTTCTCGATTTCCCAGAGACGAGCAAACCAGTCCAATACTCCAACCTCGAATTGCCTCGAGTGAACACCATAGTTGCTTTCAATGAATGGATCGCCCAAATTGTTAATGGAGAAATGCTGCAGTTGTGACAATGCTCCATAATCAAAGTCCAGATTATATGGATAGCCTGAGCATGACATTCTTATTAGTTGTTAAAATGCAATTTTCTATAGCCAAATGTAAAGCACTATACAACGTTATACGACACTCTCCAATCACCAGATCAAACACCAAATGTCACGCAAGCTACAACATTATACTTCATTCACCAATCACTAGTTCCAACACCAAACGTAAAGCAATCTAGGACATTATACAAGATCCACCAACCACCAGATCAAAACTAAATGTAAAGCATTCTACAACATTATACAAGATTCTCCAACCACCAGATCAAAATCCCAACGAAAAAGCAAGCACAAGATCAAGATTGGCTGAAAAATGCACATTCCAAAAATATCACATCCGCCTTCATACAAGTGCGAGCATCTTTGTAGATAAGAAATATAACCAGAATTTTGACTGGCAATAGACATCACCTTCTAGTTTCTTATAAAAATTTCTCAATCTTGTCTCAAACATTTATCAGTCTAATTTTGAAACAGTAACAAAATGCAAGAAAATATTGTCTTTCGATATTGAGAAATCCTATGAATGGTAAGCTATAGATCAGGAAAGCAAAAGGCTACCACAGAGGAAAGTGATCTGAGTATTTGGGAGAGTCTAGCAAAAGCAAAATGCTAGGAATAGCCAGAACTGTGTTCACAAATTCAAATTTATGCATATGAAATCGATTCAACGAAGACGAGTCTCCAAAAAGTATCTTGAAACTACGATAAACATCCTGAAAAAGCTATGGCTTTAAGCACTTAAACAGAAAAAATTTGCGAGGATAAATGAGCCTAAAAGAATCCTATAGCGAAGTCTCTAAGATCACTTATATGCATATGCTATACTTTGCAGAGATCAACACAAGGAAACGGATATCAGAAAATATATGCCTATAAAGGTAGGTGGAGATCACTGAGGTAAAAGTATTCGTAGTGAAAGAATGCATGCATGCATGCATGCATGAATGTGTAAGGATGTACAGCAAATATTACGGAAGTGGAAGAGCAGGGGTCTGATACATTCGTTGTTTTCAGTGGATAGAATACATAGAATAAATTACATATTTTGGAGGTGTAGATCAACAAGAAATGAACATAAGATTATAAAGATAAAGACGCGTGAATTGTAAATCTTCCCACGCGCATTTATATATCTCGTTCAGGAATTGCAGCGGGGAAAGCAGGCATGGAAGCTTCAGATCTGATACAGAGGAAGGTGGAGCGAGAAGTACCGAGATGATATTTGGTCCGTTCTATGAGCGTTTTGCGATATCTGGCAAGAATACTCGCCATGTACGCTTCTTTATCTCCGGTGATCTCATCATCGATGGCAGGTTCAGTAATGATGTGCGAGTCATGGTGCATATCTCGCCCCAAAGTAAACCCCGGAGAAGAAGGCGAAGAAGGGGAGAGGGGGGAGGATGGAGAAGGAGAGGAAGGAGAGGAAGAAGGAGAGGAGGAGAAGAATTTCTCTCCTTCTTCGGGTCCTTGATCGGATTGCTCCTCTTCTTCCCCTGCTTCGGCTCCTCCTCCTTCCTCCTCCTCCTCCTCCTCTTCCTCCTCCTCCTGCTCCGTTTGGAGACGGATGATTCGATCGAAACGGTTTCTAATGCGGTCCTCAGCACCGCCGAAGCCATTGGTCTGAGAAGCCGTGGAAGAAGCGTTCTTGAGACGGTGCGGGATGGGAGGGAGGGGATGGGAGGGGGGAAGAGGAGAGGGATAGACGCGCTTCTCGGAGGCGGAGGCGGAGAGCGAAGCTTCCATGGCCATGGCGAAACCCTTCTGCAGGAAATCAGAAGAAATGAAGAAGAAGAAATGAAGAAGAAGACGAAGACGAAGAAGAAGAAAAAGAATTTCAGAGAAACAAAATTTTGTTCCCTTTTTTCCTTTTTTTATATCCTTTTCTTTTTTCTTCTTAAAAGGGACAAAATAATAATAATAGCAATTTTTGCTAATGAAATATATACTCGAAAAAGTCGAAAAGAAAAACTAACAGAAATTTTTTAAGAGAAATTACTGGGGAGATTTAAGAAAATGAAGAGGCCAAAATATTAATTAAGAAAATAAAACATTGGCAAAATATTATACAAAATGATACCGAAATTTAGAAATTACAATATTAAACCCCAATTTTAACGCGCAATTGGTTGATATAACACCAAAATCTGGTGATTGTGGGTTTTAATTAGCACCATATGATTGATTTAACACCACAATCTGGTGATTGTGAGTTTTGATTAGCACCAAATGATTGATTTAACACCAAATTCTGGTGATCGTGGGTTCTAATTAGCACCAAATGATTGATTTAACACCAAAATCTGGTGACTGTGAGTTTCAATTAGCACCAGATGAGCCGATTGATTAACGCTCGATTACTTGATTAACACCAAATTAACGCATTGGATCGTTGAGGGCTTGAGCCAGCCGCTTGTTTTGCGAAACGAGGAATCAGATTCTAGAATCATTGGCTTTTGTTGAATCGAATATCGGAAGGGAATCGATTAGGATCAAATATGTACACTGGCGGAATTAATCGGGTGTTAAGTTTTCAGTGGAAAGATAAGATTAAGGCGTCAATTTGTGGCTTCTGATTAATCAATGGGCATCAGAATGCAATTTTGTGATTTTGTTAGGCGGTTTTTTTTTCTACTTTTTTCCCAGAAGAAAAACCGGGAAAATGCGAGGAATAAATTGGCGAAAGTAATAAAAAAAACAAAGGCTGGAAAAAAACAAAAACCATTTTTTTAAAGAGCGAGAGAAAAAATCAATTTGCACAGAGCAAAAATAAACAGGAAAAAAAAAGCAAATTCGTGGGCTGCAAATGTAAAATAATAATAACAAAACAAAAAAACAAAATAGCAGGAAAAAAAAAGGGAAGGCCAAAAAAAAAACAAATTTATTATTATTATTATTATTATTATTATTATTATTATCGTAATAAATAATAATAAGGACGTGCTTTTTCTTTCTTTCTTGAATTAATAATAAAATGTCGCCAGAAAAGCAAAAGAGATTCTGAGAGATACTCTGATGAATCTCGAGTTTTCCCAAATTACAAATTCTACCCTTCGCCCAAAAAGCCATGGAATCTCTCTATGCACATGCATACATACATACATACAGACATACATACATACATATGCATATACATACATACATATATATACACACACATATATATATGCATATGTTTCAAAAGAAAGAAGAAGAAGAAGAAGAAGAAGAAGAAGCAGAAAGAGATTGACTTGAACCTGATCGATCGACACAGAGACAGATGTCAGAGAGATGCCAGACTGCTACCCTTGCCAGAATCCGCGAGCCTATAGAAGGAAAAAGTGGGGAGGGGAGGGGGGAGAAAGGCAGAAAGAAAGCGGAGCGAAAAAAGGACCATGGAACAGTAGCTTTGCACGAGAGATGCTGCTGCTGCTGCTGCCCACATGCAGGCTGAACAGATCCCGGATTCCGAAGATTCCAGACCATGGTGCAATGCTAGAATGGATTCCAGACTGTGGTGCAGAACGGGATTCCAGAACTGTGTAGGTGCATCCTGGGAAACGGATTCCGGGGCCCGTGATGCAGAGTCGGGCATGGCCTGCGAAGAAATGAGCGGAGCAGATCTATACTCCGTCAGCTGCCCGCAGATGCAGACGCTGCAGATGCTGCAGATGCAGATGCAAATGCAGATGTTGGGTAAAGATGTTGACGTCGATGCTGACGATACAACCGTGTGTTGCAAAAACGTCCGATTTGCAGTTGCTTGATGCAGATATCTGCAGAGGAACCCAGAGATCCCAGATGTCTAATCCCAGTCATCGCCACGTAGAAAGAAGAGTCGGGATCTTATCCATCTACCTCTGTTCTTTCTGTCGAGGCAACACTGCTCATCGAAATGCCCTCCCCCTTAGACGCAATTTTTCTCGCCTGTGTTGATTCGGAGAAGCTTCTTGGGGCGGGGCTCACTGCTAGATTCGTCGATCATCGTTCTTCCTTGTAGAATATATCTGTATTTTGTAGCTCGACTGCCTTGCCTGGAAGTGAGGGTGCCAAACAGGTTTCCGAGTTCTCCTGTAATCTACAGATATCTCTACGGTGTCAAAATCATGGCTTTTGGGCGTAATGTGTTTCGTACAGATCTTTTCCCGTCTCTTGTTGTGATGTTTTCCGCTTGCTTCGATGTGTTACAAACTTGAGAGACAGATGGTGCAAATGAAGGATCGAGATGATACTGTTTTTTTTTTCTTCCTCACAACAACCCATCGAAGTCTCAAAGGTCAGTGGAAGGGACTTTCATGGGCACTGGCATCATCGTAGAGATCATTCTTCGACAAAACATGTCAAGCGACAGAACGAATGCAGATCAGACGAAGAAAGCTTCGTGTCAGTGTCCAGAAGGAACCATCATCTCTGAGGGACCAAAAAAATTGTCGAAAACGCGGCGAAACCCGCATCATTTCCCGAACGTGACCACCTCGATTCCAAGCAAAACAAACAGATCGAAACGGGGGGTTTTATCGCGTATGCATCGGAACGTGAAGGAATTAGAAGATCGATGGACAAGTCAAAGGAGGATTGGATCCCCCCACATGCTCATCGCTGACGCGAAACCAATAGATTCGACACAGAGTAAACAAAAGAAGCTCACATGTCAGTCACAGGTTCCATTCTCTTCTGGAGTTTTTTAGACCGACAGCAGAGTACCATGTATTGGGACACTATCATGCATGATCCAATTGGAAACATCCCCCCCATCTCAACTTCGCGAGACTGAAGGCCATCGTAACTGGTTTACAGAGAGAGACAGAGAGATTTCCCAGTTCATAGACATCTTCTGGCTTGCACAAAATGCCTAGTTTTGACCAGGCAAAAGAATTTTACAGTAAACCTTTGGGTGAATTGTTTCTTTTCTGTTGTGTAAACAACGGTCGTGGTTTCATAGTGTCGCATCACTCATCATACCAATCCATGTAGAAACAAGGACTACAAGTCAATTGGCCCGATTTTTACAACTTTAACAATATATATCTTATGTCACTGTATCATAACACCTTGTTTGAGCTCTCTCTCTATTTGATAGGCAACATCCACAAAGATCAAACCACCATCAAAGAGTTAAAAATAGTTTTCAACATAAAGAACAAAAAGTTGGCTATCCTCCAACTCTCGCAGTCTTTAACTCCATCAAGCCAATATCAAGTCCATTCCAAAAGTAAATGATGAAGAAACCCTTCGCACCGGTAGACGGATGGACTCTATGACAAATTTCAACAAATTATGTATTTGAAAAAACTAAAATTTCTTGATGGTTCTATCGCGATCATCAACATGACAAGCATTTGTGTGAGAACAGTACGGTCTGATTAGAAGATAGCATGTCATAAACAGTTGATGCGATGAAGAACGCATCACCACAAATGTTATAACATGCCTGCAAAAGTACAAAAATTTCAAAGAACTAGAAACATACACAGCATTTCCCAATCGCCACGACAATCACACAAATTATGTGTCCCTTGCGGTGAGATGTTGGATGAGAACTATGATCAAAATTTTACAGGGTAAAATGAATCGATTTTCCATTGTCCTTTCTAGCATGGAATGCCCAAATTCTCTCTTGTCGTGCTGCTGAAATCTGCTAATTCTTCTGTGCACTCATAACTGAAGGACTGAGAAGGAATCACTTAAGTTGGTGAGGTCCCATATCACGACTTTCCCATCCAATCCTGTGAAATCCAACATGAGAGATATGCTATAGGCACGTCACCCAATGTTTTCACAGCTTGGAGCTGATAATTTCATGAAATGAAAAAGCCTTGTTCTGTTGAAAGTACCTGTACTACTAAAGGCATGTGATGCTTGACTCCTCATGGTCGACGGTATCAATGCTAAGGACCTTAAATAATCCAAAAAAGAAAGGAGACAGTCATGCTCTGAAACAATTAGTGGTGTAGATTTGATAAAAATATGGAGCATTACCATTTCAACCAAACGAAACCTCAAACATAAGAACCCAACTGAAGGTAAGCAAAATTCCAAAGGAACCAACTACAATGTACCATCTAATAGATATACAAACAAAATATTGTAATCGTAGGCAAAGACATGCCATACAACGCGGTGGAGAAAGTGGCAAAGGCATGTACGTTATGCAGTTCTCGTGGAAGCGTCCTGGTCCACCAAAGCTTGTATCAGCCTTTCCTTGCCCATAGAATTTCCCTAATGTTTCGGAGAACTAAAATCATTCAAAATGCATCAAACCAAAGTCAGTACTGCACCACAAATAAAAGCATAGTAAGAGTAGATCTTCAACAATCAAAAGAACAATAAGGATCCTACCGGAGATCCAATTTTTGTTTCGCTTCCACTTGCTTTGTTCTCATCTAAATACCTGGAAAACCTCCTGTGGCGATGATAAATTCGCACCATTTAATAAACTGCTCGTCTTCAAAAAACATTTGAAGAAGGAAAAGGAGATATAAACTTATGTTACCAGATGCCTTTATTGTCTCCGATAAAAAGCATAGGTTTGAAATCAAAACCACCAGCAACAACCTTATTTTCTGCCAGAAATAGCACCTAATTGTTCCAAACAAAATCAAGACACGTTCACCAATGTTATTTTATCGAATGAGCATATATAAGTCTAAAAATCCAGATGCAAGCATGTTGAAAAGCTATTTTGATGTCTAACATACTATGAACCACCAGTCAAGAAACCCAAAAACACATAAGCATTAGAAAGAAATGAATTACATCACGCAAAGGAAGTCCTTGAAGAGTCACGACTTGGGATGTAGTATGGCGTCCTGTAACTTTAACAAAACATATTGTCGAATCGTGACCTGTAATTTTGCAGCATGTTAAGAAGAAATGCTTCATGATTCACAGAACAGGAGAATTAGGAAATGCGCCAGCAATAAGCAATGTTTTTACCTACATATGCAAGTATGTTTCCAGTTGGAGACCATTTCGCACCAAATGTCCAGCCAAATGTATCACTCACTTCGAATAATTGCTGTATTGACAAAAGGTGCACAATTGAAAGCGATTCACTCAACCAGAAATAGTTAGGACTAAAAGGGACTAACTTATCTGGCTATATTTCACTATACCTCATTCACCCAGAAATAGTTGTATAATAGGTTTGCAATCATTGCATGAGCAGTATATTTAGATGAATTGGAGAAGATACTCTATTTATTTATAATTCATCATCACCCAGTTTCCAGATATCTTCAGGAGACTAAATATGGGACCATATTCTACACAGGGTAGTGTTATTCCAGGTCAAGGCCAAAATCTTCATAAAAACATATTCACATGGCAGAAAAACTTGACAGGGGACATATAAGCAGGAGGTAACAGAGCTCAAACAAACCTCTCCAAATGACATTTCTCCAAAAGATGTATTTGCATCTCCTCTACAAAGAGAACATCGAAATAGATAAATATCAGAATGCACTATTTTATACATTTTAAGACCACAAACGAAATCAGTTCCACATTAACCACATATTTTCAGAGCTCAGTCATAAACCTCACTTGCTGTCAACCCCCTTTATATATGCGCAGAAGACTCGACATTTGCAGTCTGTAGATGTCGTGGCAAGAAAAACCTAAAATCATGTACATACCATGATAATCTTGAACCATAAAGATGTACAATGATCGTCGAATCATAAAAACTTCCACTGTTTGTTTTTACTCGATTCTAATTAAGAGGTGTACATAATATGCATAAAACAATGCTGAGAATAATATAAGAAAAAGCCCTACAACCAAGTTTTGAGGTTCTATAATACGTTGTCCTGTTTTCAAGCATGACCTCTGTTTCATTCATCTGCTTAAATCAAGTGCACCATACCATGCTATTCAGTCATTTATTTGATATTTTTTCTATTAGAGTTCAACGCCCTAAATTTTAACAGTTACACGAGTCAAACTTGAAAATACAGTTTCTTGTTTTCATAAGTTCCATAGTTTCACTAATTTTCCAGGATCAGCTATATAAGATGTGACTGTGTTTTCCCACACAATGTTTTAATTTTAAGAAATCAAAGAAACATTGTGTTGTTCCCCAGCAAGATCATAATAAAAGTTTACTCACATTATTTGGGTGCCACGCAACACTTGTAACTGTGGAGTTGTGCTTCTTGCGTATGATCTTGCTCACCCACCTATTCATGGATCATGGAGCAAGAGCTATCACAGTGTTAGGGTAGTAATATGCTCGGTACTATTTGGGGTGGTGATAGCCCATCTGCATCCAAAGACGTCTATATTCGACATTTCGCTCATGTACCCTCATATAAAATTTCAATAGTTTACCAATTATTTTCATTCTCATAATAGCATATGCATACGCTTTTTGCACCACTTCCAACTGCAAACTTATTTTCTGTCCATCACAGCAAGTAAAAAAACGCATTAGAAATTTTGAAATCTCTTAAATTTTTTAGTGATAACCATCTTGGCTTACAGAGCAGGTTGAAATCATCTTGCCTTTGGGACTCCACTTCACAGAAATGGCTGCTCGGTTTAGTCTTAATATTACCAATGCAGGAATCCACACATCTCCTTCAAGACTCCACACATATCTACAATTCATTTACACAGTTCAAGGTCAGGATGTAAAGAAGTGGCCTACTATTGTCTGAGCTGATCATGTAAAGAAGTGGCCTATTATTGTCTGAGCTGATCATGTAAAGAAGTAACCTATTACTGATCATTTATATCTGCACACAGTTTCCCGAAGAAAAGTCATTCAATTCAGCTGATGCTCAATAGAATAACTTTTCTTCAGGAGACTTTGTGCAAATACAAATGTCTACTATCATCAGGGCAAATGTTTTCTATCTTCTTGTTGAATTGCCATGAAATGTCTTTTCAGTGGTTAACACTTTGATGCCTACATTATTTTTTTCTTCATCTGTGAATAGGTGAAAAGAGTAACTCTCTTACAAGTGTTTCTAGACATGCAAAATAACAAAGGTTTAAAAGCTGTACTACATAAATTTTAGGCAAGAGTTTGAGAATTGAAGGTCTTACGAGTTCCTATCATGAGAAGCTGTCACTATTTTATTGGAAATAGGGCCCCAATCGATTCCAGAGACCAACTGATCATGCTGCCAACAATAATTACAGACAACGAAAAAGAAACCTATAATCAGTGAAAGCAACAGGATTGTTATTTATATAAAATACTGTTGCTCATCAGGGCACAAACTACAAACACGTGGAAGCAAAAAGGAATTCAACAACATATTAACCCTAAGTTGAATGGCGATTATTCTGTGGAAAAGCACATATGAGAAGGATTCACATTGCGAATTGTGATTCAACCTTATCTCACATTTTTCGTGGTGCCTAACTAGAACAAACTGTTCATATTCCATTTCTACACTATTCTAAATGTTGAAATTTTTGTCTTGTTGATCCAGGAAAATTACTCACCTGTTTATAGCAGAACTTCATTTTTTGACACATCCATAATTTAGGCTTCATCCTAGCTATCCAGCTCTCAAAGCTCACTCTTTTTTCCAGACCAGGAAAATCAACCACGTACTAATTGCAGATTATCTTTCTTTCTAGGCCAATTATTTCTGGTAACTCTATATCATGTTCTCAGAATACACATTCACTCTTCGGTCCTCCCCATCCAATCTTCTACCCGTATCTGAATCCTTATAATCTTCTGATCACTTGACACACATCAGTGATACTGGACAGTATTACCGATTCTCTAATATTACATCCGCATAATTTTCGACTTCTTGATAACTTTCTATCTCTCTCCACTGCTTTACACATTTATTTTATCCGCCATTGCATTTCAGTTAGCTTTAACTTCTAAGGAACCATTCCAGCCTTCTTGCAACCGAACTTTCCTTCTTACTATCACATTTACTTTGGCTTCCATTTCTCTTCTAGTAAACCCCGACATTATCCGGTGGTGATGCCTAGTAAAATGTGAATAATATTCACATGTTTAGCCTTCACAGATTGTCAATGTGGATCCCTTCTATGATGTGAATCCTTGAAGTGCAACCAAAAACTATAACAGAAAATACACATGATGGATGAAGAAAACAAAACTCTTCATAATGGACTGTACATTTTAAGACATTTTCAAGTGTATTTTATTTTATCGAATTGTGCATCGCCAACTTTGCTATCATCAACGAGATAATGAAGATATCCATCATCCCTGTGCACTCGATCAAAATTTCAAGCATATATTTATCGCATTAAATGGGGCTTGCCTGGAACTGTCAGTGTCAATTCAGAATGCAACCCAAAATCTTTATAAACTCTGTGACTCATACTTTGTCTTTTCTCATGAAGATACTACCATTAGTTATCTATAGTATCGCCCAAATGCTATACGAACTATAGTTGTTACTTGTAACTCATCCTTCAATACTTGTAAGATAGGACAATAGAGTGAATCCACTAACACTATAGTTGGTAAGATTTGTAGGCAGCGTGAAGTTGAGATGTATAAAAAGGGAGGGCATGATTCTCAACACAAACAATATATCTCCTTACTCGAAATTCATAGTCGTAGGACCTAAAAGGGTGAAAGTTTCAGAATTTATGATGTTACCGAGGTAAATGTATGTTCCCCTATGAAATCTCATGTTTGTACTAGGTGAGAATGTCTTCCACATGCAAGTAGAATATGCCATAAGTGAAGGAGATTCATGTAATAACTTGTCTTTAATGTGTTGGTTCTTGGAACTAAATTCAGATCTAGTCCTAAGTTTTCATAAACAAGAACCCATTATCCAACAACTCCAGCCTTTTTCTTTTTGCAGGATTAGAATAATGAATTTACACCAATCATGTTAGTGCTAACATAGCACCATTAAAGACATGGGGTAAGCAAGTGTTTTACATGCAAGTTAAATGTGAGATAAGTGAAGGAGATTCGTGATATAATCTGTAATAAATATGCTTTGCTGTAATTACGGAATTTGAGGTCTAATTCTAAGTTCTCATAAACCGAAAACCATTATCAAACTTCAATTTTTTATTTCTTCCGCTGGATGGGGTATAATGGGCCTATGGCAACCACATTAATGCTAGCATAACACAGATAGACTCTATTTACCATTAAATACATGAATTGAGAACTTCTAGCGAATCCGATCTCGACCAAACTAGAGAATTATACACATGTTCTTTCTTTGTGGCATTTGCACTGCCATATACAAACGACAAGCTTGTTTCTTCCGTGAAGAAAAGAAGAAGAAGGAGGCATCAAATAAAGAATTCACGTACCTGTTGTAGGACATACAATCTCTCCCAAGGAGAATCGCGAGCAGGGGGGACTTTGTATATGTGCACTTCATTGTTATTGGGGCAAAGTGCCACCACTGCACACATTTGTTCATGGAAGCAAAAAATAAGATCAGGATGTTTGTTACCTCTGACCGTGCTCTCCGTGCGTGTACGTACGCGCAATGGAGATTTGAACACGAATGCAAATGAGAAGGAGCGGAATCGGAAAGTTGGATCAATGGTGGGGGAGGGGGAGTATTACTGACTTGAGAGATCTGCGTTCCATACGTGGCAGACGATACAGGAAGCGAGACGGTGCGAGGCCACGGCTACTGTTGCTGCTGCCATCAACTCCCTCCTCCTCGATCGATCTCTGCAGCGACAGCGATGGAGCTCTGAGCTCTGCGCGTTTGTTTTTCTTCTCGTCTTTTCTTCCTTTCTTTTCTGGAAGGTAAGAAAAAACAAGCAACTGTGCGTTTTGCTTTTTTGCTTTTTTGCTTTTTGCGTTTTGCTTTTTTTGCTTTTTTGTTCTTTTTGCTTTTTTGTACTTTTTTGCTTTTTGCTTTTCTCTTCCAAAACAATGTAAATGAGTCTCACAATTTAGTTAATTACACCTGGGCTAATCCCTACTTAAGTTAGAAATCACAGATTAATGTCTGGTTTTATCTCTCGCTAGGAATCAACAACCCGATTAATTCCCGTTGATTGAATTTGATTCCTTGCCTTACTACTGCTCCTTCCCGATCGCCTCTCGCCGATCGGTTCTATCCTCGTCGTACCGATCGCTTCCGTCTCTCTCGTCCTATGTCCGTTGCTTCTTAATCTTCCTCGAGCTCTTTGCTAGTTTGCTTCCTGATCCATACTGCTGTTTGCTAAATGATTCCCTTAGCTATACATTCGGATTAACAGAAGCCGATAATCTCGTAACCTGATCGATTCGGTGTTAATCAGCTCCTCGGGCGCTGGTTTCGTTCCGGCAGTTTTCCCGTATTCTTAAAAACTGATTTGTTCGCCTTTTGCGCCCGATGACTTCACACGAAGAAGTATACGCGGATCCAAACCATGGCATCGAGACTCGCTTAATGGTCTCGTTCGCCCTTACGCGATGCTTGTGCCCGACGCTAATCGAGATTTTGATCTTGATTAGCGACGGAGTAATTAACTCAGTAAAGTGTGTTTAGCAGTGCAATTAGGGTTTTCCATAAGACTCTCTCTCTCTCTCTCTCATGAGATTGATGAGATTAGGGTTTTTTTTAGGGTTTTAGGGTTTTAGGGTTTTAGGGTTTTAGGGTTTTTCCTTCTGCTGTGGGGAATTAGGGTTTCCTGTCGCTGTGCAGAAGGCGGAAGACACAGAGAAGAGGAAGCCATGGCGCCTCGCAGCTTCCTTCCTTCCCCGGAATCGATACGGAGGCTCGGCGACGAGCTGCAAAGCTCTAGAGCTCACATCAACAATGCTGCCGTCCTCGTCTCTCTCCTCCTCAAAGCAGCTGATGCAGAAGCAGACCGCGAACCTTCTTCTTCGTCTTCTACTCGGTCGTTGCTGCAAGCTCTGCACTCGCTGCGTATCTTCTTTGTCTCGTTGCTTTCCGACAAGAGGGAGCTGTCGCTGGAGATTCATGACGAAGCCAAGAAGCGGTTGCAGGAAGGGGCATCAGGTGGAGAGAAGGATCAAGCTCAGGCAATCTATCAAAGCTGGCTATGGGAGAAGTACAATGAATTCCTCGATTCTCTCTCGCGGATCATGGTGTCTCCATCCATGGATTCAGCTTTGCAGGTATTTCATTTTTGCCAATAGAATTTAAAAAATTTAAATCGATTGATCTATTTTATTTTTCGATGCCGAAAAGATGTTTTTTTTTTAATCCTCTTTCTCGTGCTGAAAGTGTAAGCATTGTTTCATTCTATTCAGGAAGCGTCTGTAGATGCATTGATGGAATTTGTCCGGGAAGAAAAGCAAGGAGATTTCAGCAACCGTGTATATGAAAAAATATGTTCCTCTCTGGTAAGCCGTCGAGCTTGTTTCCCTGTATTATTTGTCGAATTTCGTTGTAATCTTGAAATTCAGTTATGCAGAGTCTAAAAAGTTAATATGTATATGCATCTTGCACGAACCAGAAACATGGCATATGAGTGATTGGAAACCATTTCGAGGCTAGGGAAAACAATCTTGAAGTCTTTTTTCTTTTCTATAATAACTGCATCGTGCCACATGACACATTTGATCTTTCTACGATTTCATGAATTTTCTATGTATTAGTTAGGAACGAGGGAGGCTAGAACTACTAGATTTCTTGGACCATAAACATGAGTATTCTCAATACTGTTTAGACTAACTTGTCCACCAATATCAAACGTTGGTACGTGTAGCTGTGGTTGCCACCAGAAATCACGATTACTTTTCTGAATGTAGTTTTTTAACACTAAACGGGAGGTTCAGGGAGTTTCACCTGTCAAACAGCTTAACATACTTCATTCACACATTGTGATATTAACGTGCTAGAAATTGTAGTACCATTTTGATGCTTACAACGAGACATGATATAATGTAGGGGGAATCACGGACATTGAGAATACTTATCATAAAGATATGTACTCCCAATGAATGTTGTCACAGTTAATTTGCTAGAATTGCCAAAATCATCTTTGTTTTCTGAATGTTGCGTTTTATACTAAAGAAGAGGATTAAAGAGTCTCACACAAAGACCAAACTCTAACATATTTTTCATCCACACATAATGATAAATGGTAGCTATTGTATTATCATTTTTAAGGCTTGCAAGGAAGCGTGATATAATATATTAGGGAGATTCAGGGGATTTGACTTTACTTACAGCAATGGGAACGGATCAAAATGCTAAAATATCTGATAATATTGAAGTTCAAATTCCTGTTATAGTTAGTTTGTGCATAATTGGAGAGTTTTACATGGTCTATCTCTTGGTCTCCCATCTTGGTTGGAAATTTGATTGAGTGAGTTGGTCCTCTCGGTTTTGTTTCTGATGCATTTGAGAGATTTCCACACATTGTCAATTCCTTCCAAGTTTTCAAATAGTCACATAGTGCATTGCTATAATCTCAAGGCGGACATCTATTGCCTCTTGCCTTAGAAATTTTTAGTTTCTGTCAACTTTATTGTCAAAGTTTCTGAAACTTCTTCTCATCTTAAACCAAAGCAATGCTTAATATCTTCACTTTTTGCTCTCTATTGTTTTCGAAAATCATCTTTTTGATGTTGAATTGCAGGTGGTTTGCAAAGACTTCAATAAGAAAGTGATTGAACACTTCGTCACTAATTATTTTAATTTCGTTGATGTATGGTATGTATTTAACCTCATTTAATTGCTCCTTAACTCAGTTTCGTTACTCAATCTCATTTATTAATGCAGTTGTTATACATGCATTAATCTAAAGAATACTCTTATCTTGCACTGTGGAACAAAGAGCAAAGGTATGGTTTGCCCATCACAATACTCAATAATAGAATAAATACAATGTGTGTGATCGGGTTTATTATACTGACAGGTAATGGTTTGACTACAAACAACTATGCTCCATTGGAAATAAGGTGATAATGAGTAGGATTATGCATCGCTTCGTACTTGAGCTAAATGAAATTCTGTTGCTCATTAGTGAATAAGCCAATTGTTTCTTGGATTTTTTTCTTTTGCAGCATCGAATCTCTTATGCTTAATATTTGCGACGTCTTGGCATGTCTGAAGGCTCCTACAATCGGTACCAAGGATTCAAAAACTGTCATAGAATATTGGGGCACGACAGGTTCCATCTTTGCTTTTGCTCAAAAAGTTCTCCCTATCTTTAGCTCAGTGATTTTGAGGGCAAATGATCTTTGTGCTCATATAAATTCAATTTGACGAATAAACATGCATTACGTTTATTAATTGATGGTGTATTTTTTCTTATTGAAGGAGACAATAAGAGGCAGGGCATAAAGAAATCTGATAATGATGGAAATTCAGCGACAGTAAGGACTGAAATATAATCCTTGAAACTTGAGAATTCTGCACACGAAATATCCTTTTCATGGCTTTGCTGAGTTCTGTTCATTACATTGCTCACATAGATAAAGGACGTGAAAAAGATGAAGTCAAAGATAACAAGAGCGTGGCTTACATTTCTTGGATACCCTCTAACCCGATCAGTTTATGAGAAGGTGCGGAGTTCATATGTTGTGTCATTACTTCCATTGCCAATCTCTGTCTGTCGTGTGTCTCAGTATATGTAGGAATTTGTTGATTAGGAATACTAAATCATTCTAGATTGGAGCTTTATGTGTGTGAAGAAAACAGAGGCCTTCGGTAACTATATCATGTATCTTTTATAAGTTGCACAATTAGATTCAATCACTGATGGATCACAACCAGAAATGATATTTAAGGGCTCCCGTTCCCTTTTCTTGACAATATATCCCAAGGAAATGAACACAATCAATAATGGACTATTATTTTCTAGACCTAATATTGTTTATCGTGTGGCTAAGGGGTGTGCAAGATGACTGTGAAATTTCCCTTTTACAAAACCCTACATGTGGTTCAGTATTGATGTTTGTTTGTTCTGTTTCACATGAAGGATTATGTTCCCATCCCTTTTTCTTCTTTCCATTTAGGCCTTCTCCATTTTGATGTGCAGGTACTGGGACTTATGCATAAGGCAATAATTCCGAACCTTACGAATCCTGTTCTTGTCAGGTGTCTCATTCACTCATTCATTTCCTTATCTTTCTCATCTCCTTTCCCTCAGCTATTATTTTCAAGGGTTTTAGATTATTATGTTTAATTGGTAAATGTAAATTTAAGTCAACATAAATGTAGTTTTGAAGGACACGTGTGTTAAATCTGCATGGTAGGATTTGTCACTACCTCCACAACTCTAATTCGCTGACAGGATTTTAGCCAATGTGTCTGTCATCTTGTGTTTGTTATTCTCTGCTAATTTCTATAGTGTATTTTAATCAGGGAAATTGAAAATCAGTATTACTCACTAATGATTCTGGAAACTAGGACTCATTTTATTAACCTTTTGCCATTCGAAGCTGTGTATGTAGTAGAAATATCATGCATTTGTTTGGGGGTTCCCTAGACATTGGTAGCTGACTGGATAGCATTAGCTTCCACCAGGGCCATAAATGAGGCAGTAGAAGCGTTTGTTATATAGCGTCTATTTTGTAAGACCATTTTGATATCACATGATAACTAGATTTGCATTTAATATGCCTTCTAGTCACTAATGGTTCCTTTCAAGAAAAGTTCTCTTTTTGAGACTTTTAATTTGTTAAGGATATAAGCTTTTGTTCCATTTTCATGTACTGTCGTAATTTGGATCTGATTCAAGGAAATTGTAGTCGCTCCTTTCCTGGTTCCAGTTAGTTAGGGTTTGGTTCCTGTCTGAAATTGTGTACCTTTCTTTGTTATGTTTTAATCTGTTCACAATAATAATTTGTAACATTTTATTTATTATCAAATTTGATGTTCTATGTTAGTCCATGGAATTCTTGCAAGTCACTCAGAACCATGTACTTTCTGCAGTGACTTCCTTACTAGTTCATATAACAAAGGGGGGCTTATCAGTGTGATGGCATTAAGTGGTCTCTTTTCACTAATAACACAGTATGGACTGGAATACCCTGATTTCTACACAAAACTATATGCATTATTAGAGCCATCAATATTTGTTGCGAAGTATCGAGCCCGGTTCTTTGAGGTAAGATAGATCAACCAAGATATTTTTTATATGTTCCTATTTTTTATTAATATCTTTCAGTTGTGTTTTGCATCTTGTTTCATTTTCTGCTCAAATAAAGCTGAGGTGGATATTGTGAAAATATGGAAGATTGCTAACAATGTGTATTTGAAATAGCAGTTGTTAGACACGTCCTTGAAATCTCCACTGTTGCCATCGTATCTGGCTGCTGCTTTTGCCAAAAAGCTCGGACGGATCGCATTGTACTCACCTCCTGCTGGTGCACTCATTGCGATTGCAATCATACACAATCTACTTCGACGCCACCCTTCCATCAATTGTCTGGTGCATAAGGTATACTTTTAATATATTCCACTGGTGGATTTTGTTTTAAACCCTAAAGCTATTTTTTTTCTTTATACCTCTCATGCATCTTTCTCCAGCTGGAAAGCATCAGTTCTTTAAAAGTGGTTTTATTATCTTATGGGTGAATTATTAATATTTCTGAAATATGCCAGGATTATGTTGATACGAATTGCCCAGTGTTGGAAGATGGAAAATCAGGGCAGGTTCAATGTTTAACTGAAGATAATGAAGCACTGGCCGAAATTCAAGGAGTGGATCCTTTTATCATTTGTGAAGATCCAGTCAAAGCAAATGCTCTTAGTACGTTCATGGAATGAAATCCCTATTAAGATTGTAGATATATTTTGCACTCATTCTTTATATTTATTCTGTTTCGGTCTTGATAATAGAGAGTTCATTGTGGGAAATTGATGCTCTACGCCGACATTATTGTCCTGTGGTTTCCAGGTATGAATTTTCCTACTGTTTCGTGTATAAAATTACAATGAAACAACTTCATAAGTTGTTCATTTAATGTCTTTTTTTGTGTGACATCATGCTTCTATATATACATGTCTAGAAAAAAAGTATACGCAAGATTAAATGGGAATATGTTGGTAAAAAGGAGAGATTATTAGGAGTAAAAATTTGCACAGTGCAAAGGAACATTTAAGTGCAAGATTGGAATGAAGGCTATTTGAGCAAAGAAAACTGCAAATGTAGAACTAATTCATCGTCTTATTATATGCTTAACAAAAAGAGGGACTGTCTCTCTGCTTTTGGGTATGTGAATATTTGAATATTATTGCAAATCTTTGTAGATGTAAGCCCAAAGATAACGGCATTCTCCTAATTGTGTCGCATTCAGAAACTCGGTGGATTATGTAATTCCTAAAACATATCGCATGCTAAGGTTGAATTTGTGACAGTATAAGAGTAGGTTAACCTCTGTGAAGCAAATGAAAAATTTGATAGCATAGCTTTCAAGCGTCATTCATGGCCCTGAGCTTTATGAACAATTTCTTTTTGAAACTGCCTTAAACATCACGTTCACTTTGTTTTTTTTTCTTGAGCAAATATTTTCCAAAATGTTGCAGATTTGTAGCATCTCTCGAGACTGATTTGACGGTCAGAGCAAAAACAACAGAGTTGGCGATAAAGGATTTTAGCTCGGGGTCATACTCGACAATATTCACAGAAGAGGTGCAGAACCAAGAAAACAAGGGGAACACATTCCTTTAAAACGTACTTCAAAAAATCTGACTCTATTGCGTTTGTTGTTGTCAGGTTAAGAGAAGGATGAAGCAAGTTCCACTTGCATTTTACAAAACCTGTCCCACGGCGTTGTTTTCAAAGAGTTCAGATGTTTCACCGATGCTAGGGCAAACAGATTTCCCTGGTTGGAGCTTCCAGAGCAAGGAGAATCAGGTCATAGAGATGCAGAGCGAAGCGAAAACTCCTCCAAAAGAACAACACGAGCTTCAGAGTATTGTTGAAGGCGATGATAATGATGATAATGATGATGATGGGGATGATGGGTGTAAGGTGTTAACAAAGATAAAAAAGAACAAGAAGAAGAGAAGGAAGAAAAGCAGCTCCTAATTCCATATAGAGGAAAAGATGTTCCATTAGAAGGGAATGCTTTTATATGCTGAGGATCCAAGGGGGGAAGAGAAACAGAATCTAGATGAAAGATGTCACCACCCTAAACCCTAAACCTTGACCCGAATCCCAAAGCCCAAAACCCTAACCCAAATCAAAACTAAACCCAACACTCAAAACCTGAAATGCGAAACCCTAACCCAAAACCCAAAGCCTTCAAGTTTCGTGTATCATAGTAGAGGATGTGTTACATTATTGAGTGAGCTTATACATATTTCTTTGCCTCATGAGGAATTTTGCAGAGGTTGGCTTGAACACTCGCGATTCAACTTGTGTTCTCCATTTTTTAACCGACTGCAGAATGCGAAGCATACAAGAAGCAACTTGTTGCTTCCTTGTGATGCATTTTTTTCCGCCCTTGCAGAAAAACATTTCCAAATGATATGTGGTTATGGCTATCCTTGTGTATTTGTTGTGAACTTCAGGTGTACATCATCCAATGGAGGTGAGTTTCTTTAAGGCGAGTAAGGCGGATCAACCTGTGGGGCATTGCATGTGAGAATGGCGCTATAATGGTGAGTAACACCAAACCTTAACCCTAACCCTAACCCTAGCCCTAAAGAAACAAAGTCATGGCTATTTATTCTTCAAGTGGGGAAGTACATGTATTAATATATATGATCTCTTCTTTTTTTTGTTTTTGCTATGCAAACCATCCCATATCTATCTCTCATTAGCAGTAAAAGTTGCTGCTCATTTAATAAAAAGATATGGGGTGTACTAGCATCTGTTTTCCATATGCTAAATGGGGATAATTTAGCTTCAGATAACAATCGATCAGATCATAGGTCAAAATTGAATTCATTATTAAACCAAATATCTATCTTATATTACCAAACATTTTATTTATTAAACCCTGTCATCTTATGGAAACTTATTATTGTCAACAAAGCCTTATACTTCATTCAAACTTTTCCTTTGTCATCATTCAAGAAAATTTCCAAGTTTTGATCTCTTCTTGGAGGCTAGTTTCTTTTGATCTTTCTTTGAATGTTTTAGTTTTTGGTCTATTCTTTTATCTCTAATCTACCTTCAGCCACCATTCTCAACTCTATTTGACAGCTGCCCACTTCTTTGACTTGTGACTTTCTTTTTATTGTAACCTATTATTGTCAACAAAGCCTTATGCTTAATTCACGCGTAATCATTCAAGAATACTTCCAAGTTTTAAAGTTTCTTTTGATCTTTCTTTGAGTGTTTTAGTTTTTGGTCTATTGTTTTATTTATAGCTCTAGTCTACCCTCAGCCACTCTTCTCCTCTCTGTTTGACAGATGCTTACTTCTTTGATTTGTGACTTTCTTTTTCTTGTAACCTATTATGGTCGACAAAGCCGTATACTTCATTCAAGTGTAATCATTCAAGAATATTTTCAAGTCCGTAAAGTTTCTTTTGATCTTTCTTATGTTTTATAGCTCTAATATTATACCCTCAGCCACCATTCTCCTCTCAATTTGACAGGTGCTCACTTCTTTGACTTGTGACCTTCTTCTTGTAACCTATTATTGTCAACAAAGCCTTATGCTTAATTCAAACTTATTCCTGTAATCATTCAAGAATATTTCCAAGTTTTGATCCCTTCTTGTAGGCTATAAAGTTTCTTTTGATCTTTCTTTGAATGATCTAGTTTTTGGTCTATTCTTTTATATCTCTAGTCTACCCTCGGCCATTATTCTCCTCTCTATTTGACAGATGCTCTAGAGCACTTCTTTAACTTGTGACTGGAGCAACAGCGAAGTCGAACAATGGATATGATCCTCATTTATAGAGTGAATGGTTGTGACCCCCACCAAAATGACGAAGGTGAGTGATTGAAATCAGTCTTTGCCCCAAAACAGGGTCATCTGGGAATGGAGAGCTATGAACGATAGAGCGTGGATGACTTGGGGAGCTATTAATGATCGTGAGAAATAGAGGACGGTGGATGACTGGGTATAAAATGAAGAAGAGATGAATCCAAACAACATGACTCGATGGGTACATGTTTTTTATTTGTCGAAAGATACTTCATTAGTGGATAATTACACAGAGCAAGGCTCCAAAAAGAATGAGTTAATACACTCTCACAGTGCCTAGTGTTTTATACGATATCATGACTCATAATGCAATTATCGACGCAATTTTAAAGACACGAAAATCATATGCATCAATCCTTTCAAGTGGTATATAACTCCATATTACACCGCATGCCAACTTGTCAGCTGCTAGCGAGCTTTATCTATACTTTTGGGTTCCGATAGTTGGTTTCATGTCAGACATCATCCTCTACATCATCGATTAAAATATATAGATTTTGGGAATAGAAACGTTGGTGCTGAGTAATGCCAATTAAGTTATAGATAATTTCCTGCATGGTCTGAGTCGTTTCCTAATTCCTCGTATTGACTTCTTGGCGTATGTGCCAATTCAAGCCTTATTTTTTGGATTGCTTCTTTTGGGGTTCTTGAATGTTGTGGAAGAGTTTCTCGCATCTGGCTGCCCGAATATGAAACGACATAATGGTAGTGATTATATCTCAATTTTTGTTGTTTTCCAAGTGAAGTACTTAGGGGTGTTAGCACTTAAGGTTAGGATTTTAGGGTTCTAGGAATTAGGGTAAGGGTTTTAACACCGATGGTTTGGGTTTAGCAATTCGGGTAGGGATTAAGATTTTAACAATTAGGGTTTGGGTTTAGGATTTTAGCATTTAGAAATAGGATTAGGATTTAGGGTTTAAGAATTTAAGGATTGCATTAGAGTTTAGTTTAAGCATTTTGGGTTAGGGTTAGGGTTTAGTTTTCGCATTTCTAGTTAGGGTTAGGTTTTAGTGAGGGTCTAGAGGTTTTAACATTTAGGGTTAGGGTTAGGGTTAGGGTTTAGTTTTCGCATTTCAGGTTAGGGTTAGGTTTTAGTTTTGGCATAAAGGGCGAGGGTTAGAGGTTTTAACAATTAGGGTTAGGGTTAGCATTTGGTTTTAGCAATTTAGGGTTAGGGTTAGCATTTAGTTTTGGCAATTTAGGGTTAGGGTTAGGGTTTAGCCTTTTGCAAGTTAGGGTTAAGGTTAGGGTTTTAGCAAGTTAGGGTTAGGGTTAGGGTTTAGCCTTTTGCAAGTTAGGGTTAAGGTTAGGGTTTTAGCAAGTTAGGGTTAGGGTTAGCAACTTAGGGCTAGGGTTATTGTTAGCAACTTAGGGTTAGGGTTGAGTTTTAGCATTTAGGGTTAGGGTTTTAGTTTGACCAATTTAGGGTTAAGGTTAGGGTTAGGGATTTAGTTTTTTGCCAGTTAGGGTTAGGGTTAGGGTTTAGTTGGAGCAAGTTAGGGTTAGGGTTAGGGTTTGGTTTGAGCAATGTAGGGTTAGGGTTAGGGTTTGGTTTGAGCAAGGTAGGGTTAGGGTTAGGGTTTAGTTTGAGCAATTTAGGGTTTAGGGTCTTCTTCGTCTTCTCAAAATTTCCTCTTCTTCTTCTTCTTCTTCTTCTTCTTTCTTCGTCTTCGTCTTTCTTCGTCGTCTTCGTCTTTCTTCGTCGTTCCTTTCTGCTGCTGCTGCCGAGCGAGCTGGTCATGGGGAGCAAGGAAGAACCAGAGAAGAAGCGTCGCCATGGAACCACCACCACCGTCTCCTCTCCGCCTCCCAAGAAGCAATCGCTCTCCCCTCCTTACGACAAAAAGGTCCCGAATACTTCTCGCTTCCTTCCCCCCCCTTCCGCTCTTCCTTCCTTCCTTCCTTCCTTTCTCGCACTCCTTCGCTGAACGTTTTTACCGCTTTGCCTTCTGGTTTGCTAGCAGGTGGACACGGCAGATCTCCAGCACGAGAATCACAAGCTCGCGCAACAGCTTGATGCACAGAGGACCGAGATCCATGACCTCGAGACCAAGCTGCAAGAGCTGAAGCGGAAGCAGATGTCGTATGACGAGAGCCTGGCGTCGATTCAGGACTCCTGGGAGGAGGTAAGCCCTCTTTGATTAACGTTGTAGATCCACCGTCGCCGTAATATGGGGCACATGCATTGTATGTAGAGCGGTAGAGGAGCTGTAATGCATTTTGCACTCAAATGTCATCTCAATGACCTTTAGAAGATATGGCAGGAAAATTTTCAGACCTTTCAGATCACATGTATATTACTGTCTTGACTGGCGAAACTACTTTGCCTTTGACATGAAAGCATGATCTTGATTAACGGTCAGAATATAGCAGAGAAGTATTGGAAACCTTCAGAGATATTGCAGACAAGCATTGAAAAAATTTCAGGGCGTTATATATTATTATGTCTATTGCTGAAACTACTGTCTTTCACATCAAAATGCGATCTTGATTAACCTTCAGAGCACACCAGACAAGGGTTGCTAACTTCCAAGTCTTGTGTGAGATATGATGTAGGATGTATGGGAGGTATGTAAAGCGTTTGTACCATGCCATATCCCTTGAAATGAAGATGAGAGCAATTGAGCCAGAGGATCTGATCCGAGTTTAATGTAAAGGATACGGAGGCATATTTTCTACCCAACTTGAAATTGGCACACCAGACAAGGGTTGCTAACTTCCAAGTCTTGTGTGAGATATGATGTAGGATGTATGGGAGGTATGTAAAGCGTTTGTACCATGCCATATCCCTTGAAATGAAGATGAGAGCAATTGAGCCAGAGGATCTGATCCGAGTTTAATGTAAAGGATACGGAGGCATATTTTCTACCCAACTTGAAGTTGGCAGCAGAAAACATGACAATCAGAAACAAGGGACAAATTTCAGTCTTCTGGTTAAGTTCATGGCACACAGATCTTTGAATAAGGAATGAAACAATACTAGCTGAGGATACTCCCACTGATGATAAGAAATTATACAGAATTGTCTTACAGCAAAAAATTGAAAGATGATGCCAAGATTGACGAATCGCAAGATAATTGTACTCGACATTAATGACATTATGCAGAAATTTTTCTTCCTAATGCAGTTCACAGCCTATTGGAACAATGATGGGAAGATTAGGAAACTGCAAACTATTGCTGCACTTGCATAAACGACATTATACAGATTTGTGCCGTACCTCTGCAGTTAACAGCCAATTGGAACAATAATGCCAAGATGAATTGTAAGATGTTGCCACACTCGCATAAACCCAAGGTTTCAAGACGGCACCTACAATAAGCTGTTGCAACAAAATCAACCACATCTTCTATAGAAGTCTGTGTCAAGTGAACTTAGAGCAGGAACGATCGGAGTTTTGTAGAAACACAAATGATGATATAGAAAGCTTCTTCTTTATTGAATGATAGAGAGTATTATTGCCAGAGATCAAGGGTGATTGTTACGAAGATTAATTATGCAATTACAAAAGAGCCATCTATGTCGTGGACTTTAAATGCCTGATTGGCAGTTGAGGAATCATCAATGTCCTATATCATTATCCTCTTGTCAGCTGATCTGATTATTGCTAGACTCATTTTATACTTTATTTTATATTTTCAGTGATGTATTCTTATCAGTAAAGTATTATCAAGAAATATGCCAGTTTGTTTGCTATTTAAGATGTGAGGCAAGTCATGTAAGGTCAATATATATTTTTGAATCGGAAGTGTATGTGGAGACATTCTTATATCATCATCGTCTTATCAGATGATCAAAGATTTCTAGACTTATTTCTACTTTGTTTTATATTTTGAGTGATGTACTTTTATTAGTAAAGTATTATCAAGAAATGTGCCAGTTTGTTTGCTATTTAAGATGCCAGATCAAGTCATGTAAGATCAAGTAATTTCTTTGAGTAGGAAGTGCATGCAAATGGAGACATTCTTAAACTTACAAAGGGTTTCTCTGGGGTTTTCAGCTTGAGGAAAATCTTGAGCTTCTTCTTGCCAGAGCCAATTCACCTATTGATGGCCTTAAAGTGCTCAGATCATCATGTGTCCAAGAAGGTACCTTATAAACAGAATGTATTGATTCTTGGCATGACACGTGTTCTTCATGGTGTTCTTTTGTCGAAGGGTTCATTAAGTAAAGCTCTTTCTGGACTTTGCAGAAGAAAAGACAGTTCCTATTGCACCCGAGGAAATGTTTCTTCACCGTTTTTTGCATAGTTGTGTTGTTTCAAGCAATGGAAACTGCAATGGATCCCTATCGATTGAACGTGCACTTGAACAGCGCCAAGTGTCCACACTTGAACTTGTAGAGAATCTGCTCCAAGCAATTGAAACCGAGCATACAAAGAATGCACAGCTTTCTGCAGCAATAGAAAATGAAACGTCATTGGAAGGTAATTCCCTTGAATCTAGTCTAGCATGAATGGCTAATTTGTCTGTCTTTCTTGGGTGTTTGTATGAATATCACTCTGCATGGAGGTAAGTGAGGGGCAGGGGTCGTTGGGGGTGTATCTCTATGTTTGAAACTATCTGAGAGTATCTCTAGAAGCCATTGATAATTTGTTTATCAGAAATTCTATGGGAGTACAGTATTATACGAAGGACGCTGGGTTGCTAAGTATACTGGTGGAGAGGCTAGAAGAAGATATGGATAATGATCTCTAGCAACTTTATAAACTCTAGAAGAACTTTTTGTTTGATTTTGGTGTTCTACTTATTGACTTCGCATATTGCCTTTTAGCTCTTATTGCTTGGGAAACTAATGCTATTCATATCTTGGTGTATCGTTCACAGAGTGTGTGCAACAATTAGATATTCTCTTTGAGGACACAAGGACAGAGATCAAAACGTTGAGATCGGTTATGGAATCTCTTGATGCCAGAGACAGGGAATTGGTTTCTGAAATTAACTCATGCAAAGAGTATCATGATAGAAGTCAAGCCCAGTTGAACCGATTGAAAGGTGAACTGGAGGAGACTTTAGCTGACTTGGAGACAAGTAGGCGCAAACTAGCTGCAATGAGGAACCAGAATGATGCTAGATCAATGTCTGGATCCAGAGATGGAATATCCAAAGAAAACAGGGCGCTGGAAGCTGCATTAGAAGAGGCAAAGGTCATAATAGATTAGACATTTACTGAATACTCCCTATGCCTTTTCTTATGATGTTTTCCTTAACATTAGTTAGAACTAAAGTGGGAAACTGGTATATATTGACTCCAGAATTTAGCTTCACAGAGGCTAGATGAGCTGAAGGAAATGCAGCAAGAAAAGTTTGGGATCTCCCAGAAGATTCTCACGCTGCAGGTAAGTTTATCTCATTACTTCCATTCGAGGTGCTTTGTTAACTCTTATGAGCACTTATTAAGACTTTGCTACTTGTTTCAGGAATATTTTAGTGATGAGAAATACATCTTGTCTTCTGAACCTTATGTTGGGTTGGTAAAAGAAGCTGAAAGTTTACGAGCAGAGCTGGAACATTATCAATTGCTGGTGGAAGAGGCACAAGTAATAATATTACTATAGTATAAGCTTTTTCATTACTTCTCTGAAGCTCGTTATTACATATATGAAATTGGTCAAGTAACTTACATATATTGGTCCTCAGGGATGATCAAAGGTATTTAAGGATGACATAGTCCTAGGGGCATTTAGAGAAAAACGAAAACTTGGGTGTTCGGGAGTGGTTCTCTAATTTGCTGGTGGGTAGTAATTTTGTGGGATGTTACAATTGTAATTGTTGCAGAGTAGTTTTGTTTGCACAGGTAGAGCACGATCAGTATCTGCACCATGAAAAAGAGAAACTTCTTAAGACTGAGGAAGCAGATGCTGCAGAAAAGCTGAACAACTTACTAAAAGTTAGAGTGGGTGAATTGGAAGCAATCTTGGAAAAACACATGGCAGAGAAAATAGAACTGCAAGCGAGAGTCGAAAAAGCAACCCTTTCCTCGGGTAGGATTTGTGGGCTTGATTCAAATAAGTTTTACGAATGTAATTCCAACACTCTCATCTACTCTTTTGCAGAGAGGAAAGATGAAATCGCTGAACTTAAGATAGTGGTTTCAACATTACATAAAGAGATGCGGATGATGCAACAACAATTGAATCAGCATAAACAAGAAACATGTGGATTATACTCTCTTAGAGCAGCTGTAAAATCAATGAATGAAATTCTTGATAGAAAGGTGAAAATAAGGATTTTCTTATGTTTTCATCATGTGATTGCAGACAGTAATGCTAAAGGCTTAGCTTGTATGCAGACAAATGAATGTAAGGATCTATCTGAGAAAGTTGCAGGACAATCTAAAGAGATAGTTGCCATGAATGAAGAGGTACTGTTTGTTGCTCTTTTTCATTTATTTTTACAGAATTGTAATGGAAGCAACATATATTTGTGTAGGCGAGACTTCTACGGGAGAGTGAAGAGGAATTAAAGCTGATTATTGATATGTATGGAAGAGAGTCCACAGATTCAAAGTAAGAATTCTACAATTTAACAAAAGATATATGTTGATATTTAGCAAAAGATATATGTTGATGCTGTATTGGTGTTAAAGCAAAGGGCCCCTGAACATTTTAATTAGGAGCATGGGATCTCGTTTTGATTGTGTGGATATGAATGCATGATTATTCCTTAAGATGTTTGATGTTTGATCCTCAGGGAAGCCAGAAAATTGAAGCAAGCAGAGTGCAGAGCATGGGCTCAAGTTGAAAGGTTGAAGACAGCAATTGACGAGCACAGCTTGGAGCTTAAGGTAAAGGAAGCCATTGAAGCTGAAGCAGCTTGCCAACAAAGGCTTGCGATGGCAGAGGCTGAGGTTGCAGAACTCAGGCAGAAGTTAGATGCATCTGATAGGTATGCTTCTTATATTTATTTGTATGAACGCTTTCTTTGATAGAAAGTGGATGGCATAATGAGCATATGATATAGGGAGGTTACTGATGTAAACGATATGTTGAGAATGAAGACAGAGGAAGGCGATGCCTATCTTGCTGAGATTGAGGTGAAGTGCTTAAGTCTATTTATTTATTAGGTATATTATAGTTATGTGGATACTGTTTTGTACTCTCTACTTATAATTGCTGAATGGAACTATGCCCAGACAATTGGTCAAGCTTATGAAGACATGCAAACACAAAATCAGCGTCTCCTTCAACAAATTTCAGAAAGGGATGACTACAATCTGAAGGTTCGGATACATTATCAATTCTATGTGCTTGCATTCATATTTATGATTGCTCCCTTAAAACATGTTGATACATTCTCTTTCTTGACTATATCTTTTAAGCAGTTGATTTATGAGAGCTTCAAGACAAAGCAAGTTTACGCCTCACTTATCGAGCAAAAGCAAATATTGACAAACCGTCTGAAGCAAATAAATACTTTAGGAGATTGCTTTAAGCAAAGAGCTGCACGGCTAGAAGAATATGTATGTCCAAATTAACCATGAGTCGCTCTAACATTGTTGTACTGTTTCTTCATATAAATGTAGTGAATTAATGATCTCTTCTACAGGTGCGAACATACTCGGAGCAGATTGCCAAGGCTATGGATGAGAATAGGCAGTATATTAATGACCTGGAGCAAGCAAAACGGAAGTTTGTAGATACAGAGAAGGAGCTTGCTAATTCCAAACTCTCGCTACAGTCTGCTCGCAAAGAACTTAAAAAGCAACGGTCTAAAATCATGGATGTGGAGGTGGAGCTCGAAAAAGAACGGTAAGCATAATACGCAATTTCAACTCTGGCCTTATTGAATAGACTTGAGAGGGTATGGAAATATATTTCAATTACAAAAGGATACACATGATGTGATATCGAAACTTTTGTTAATATGGTTTTTGACAAAGTAAATGTGATACTGTGTCACCTGAAAACAGGGATTTTTATTTTCTTATATCTTGACCTTTGTTCACAAGGTTTGAGAGAAAGAGGATTGAAGAAGAGCTAACCATTGTAAACATGAGGGCGTCGCCTGCAAATGCAAATAATGATAATAGGCATCTTGTCGAGAAGTTACAAGATGAAATTGATGAGTACAAGGCTATCCTCAAATGCAGTGTATGTCACAACCGATCAAAGGAAGTAAGTGCTTTGCCAACTCTTTTGTCCGCTTTTAAACTTTTCAGTGCTTAGTTGACTTGTTTTTTACACTGTAGATTTTCCTGACAGTTGATTTGTAGTGATTTGAGTTTGCACCCTCACTTTTGCCCAATATTTGTGTCGTGAGGGGGAAATTGTGTGTTGTTTTATAGAATAACCGTGTAATGTGGTTTTATTTTGTAGGAATGTTTAAGGTAAATGTTTTTAAAAACTAGGGTAGAAGATTTTGTTCTGATCTGTTGATGAATTGTCTGGCAGAAGCTTTTGACCTTTACATTAGCTAACATGGAGATGTTTCTTGTAGGTGGTCATTACAAAATGCTTTCATCTATTTTGTGGTCCTTGTATTCAGAGGAACTTGGAGACAAGACATAGGAAGTGTCCGAGGTGTGGAATCGTGTTTGGGCAGAATGATGTGCGGAATGTATACATTTAGAAAAATGGCCGGCCAAATAGAGCAGCATTTGTCTTCGGGGGGTGGGGGGGATATCAGTGGTTTGTGAATTCCCTTCCCCACAGAATACTGATCGATTATGATTCTAACGGGTCATCGAAGGGTGGGACGAAATGGACATCGCTACGACTTGTTACAAACTCGATGCTGAATTTATGTCGATATCAGTTTGCAGGATCAAGTCATGTTGTCATGTTGCTTCAAGTTGTGCAGAAAGCTTTGACGTGCTCGGACTGCTCTAAATTCCAAGCCGAGCTGATGATGCTGGCTGGCCTAAGGTTGCTGTAGTCAACGTCGAGCTTGATCCGAAGCTGCTCAAGCGCCTTCAAATATTCCGCATCTACAAGACCTGTGAAAAAGCTCCAACAGAAGAGAAACTTGTTTGTGATTTGTTTTCGGCAGAGGAAGGAAAGAAACAAGGCAAGTGGTTTTTGTGTATATTTCCTTTTTATGGCGTATTCACAGCGAACCTTCCTGCCTGCAGATCAAAGAGAAAAAAGCTTAAAACAAACATTGGAGAGGCTCTCTGTTCAGCCTATATGTCTTATGCCTTATCCAAAATCTGGCAAGATGGTCTGCAATACTCTGTTGCATGTTTTTTTCAGCCTTTTTTGTTGGGCATAAACATGTTGGGGAAATTGTATTTTTGACAGCACAAACCTGCTGCTGATAAAGAGATCTTGATTCTTCCGACACGGACCACAAGTTCTTGAATGAACCACTCGTAAACTGACTTCCGTGAGCACATCTTCATGAGTTCTTTTTCTGACCATAAAAGATGCATCAATTGGTCACATGTTTGTAGCTTACTTTGCTCTCTGTTCTCGTCTACATATACGGCACCTACTACATGTGTACATAAAATATCATGGAACAATGCGATGCCGAAGGTTATATAGCTCTTTAAGTCGATTGTGTTCCGATTATATACGAATTGATGTCGATTGTGTTTGATTATACGAATTGATGTTGGAATGGAAATAGTCGAAGGTTATAATAGCTTTAAGTTGATCGTGCTTTGACTTCATGAATCAATGTTGAAATGGAAATAATCACCTGTGGGATCGAATCCCACGTTTGTGAGAAAAGACCAAAAAAACGTCCAACAAAATCACATATCGAATCCCACGTTTGTGAGAAAAGACCAAAAAAACGTCCAACAAAATCATATATCACAGAAATTATAGCCCAATTTAAAAAAATTTAATGTTTGATTCATTGATTAGCACCAAATCAATTTAATCGTGAGTTCAATTAAAATTAAATTCATTAATTGATTAACATTAAATTAACACATTAATCAAACTTAACTAACTGATTAACACCAGATTAACACATTTGACCAATTAATTAGATTCTCTATCTAGGAAGCGGCCTGGGTAATGGATTAACTTTTGTTAATCGAATACAGTAAGGGAATCAGTTAGTGGATCAATTAGTGGGAACCAGTTGGGAATAAAATCAATTAACATTAAACTAACAGAATTAATTGGTGCTAATTGCTGGTGTAAGATTAGAGTAGGCGATAATATGTAACTATTTATTTTAATAAGCATCAAAATGTAATTTATAAATTTGTTAGGCATTTTTTTGGTAATTCTCCCTTGTGAGAAATCAAACACACCATCTACACATTCATCACCAACAGCGGTCCTCCGTCAAAGCAATGAAAGAATTCACTTTTTTATGCCTTAAGCAGTGGGCATTAGTACTCTTATGTTCTCATTTGCTGTCGAGGAATCTGAAGCAGGTCATGATCGGGAGCATCAATAATGGCTCCTCTCTCGAAACCGCAGACAAGAATGGGCACCACAGTTTTCACTTTGTCCACTTTTGCTTATGACCGAGACACTTTTGAACCTCTCGATCCGATCTTTCTTTCATCTTCTTTCCATTGAGAAATAGGATATCCGCTGAAATTGGCCCATCTAAAAGAAAGCCTTCTTTTTACTTACTCTCTCAACACACAAAAATTACATCTTTCATACATATTATGATCACTCGCATCTAACACATACATGTATAAATCATAGATATGTCCATACTTTTGTTTAACAAAACTGGGGATTGATGGATTTCATTCCGCTTCCTTTTGAACCCGAATTCGATGCAGTCCGCTTTGCCATCCATCTTCTCTCTCCCTCTCATTGATCCCCCCTCCCTTTTATTAGGTTTAATCTGACCTTGTTTCAGACTCTGCATGCATAATAGCTTCATGTTTAATGTATCATCTTTCAATCGGCGAGGCCTATTTGCTTCCATACAGCATATCGGACTCTGCTCATGTCTCTACCTTTGAGGGTTCTTCCATGGCCTTCGCAAACAGAGAATGTGATCATTTCGCTACAAGCTCTCTCCCTTGCAAGTAATTCATGTGGCGGTATTCTCTCTTCAAGGCCATCATCATCATCATAATCATCATCATCTCTACCATCTCTGTCATCCCCATCCTCAACATCACTGTTACTGCCATTGCATTCACCTTCCACAATATTTGCTCTCATCTTCCTCTGTTTTGATGCAGCACAGACTTCTTCCTTACGGATCCTTGACCAATCTGGGACATTAACAGGTGCCGATTGACGATGAACACAGTGCAGAAAATCGCCGTACACTGCTGAGCTCTTCTGAGCAGTGGACATAATCGGCATTGGCCCACCCCCATCGCTATGTTCTCGAGGTATTAATGACGAAGAAGAAGACTCTGACATGAGATTCTTCATTGAACCATTGCCGATTGAGCCGATCGGGCCTTTCTGTACAAAATATTTCTGTGAAGTATAACCTGCATCTTGAATGTCACCTTCAGAAGTGATTACATTACTCACTCTTGATTGACGCATCATCACATATTGATCATATGTGGTGTGGCCACTGCTGTCATGGATATAGTTGTAGTCATTACCGCACCCATTCATCTCATGAGGAGATAATCCCATTAAAACTGCTACGTCATGATGTCCACGCCCTTGACTATAACGCCCTATTGCACCTGCATGGTTGTGATTTAGAAAACTTGTCCTCTCTGTAGCGGTTGTAGAGAGTGATGTCTTCATATGATCCGAGCTTGGCCTTATCATGTCTATATGTGACCAGATACTACAATCTTCTTCTTTAAGGTTTGCGTTTTCTAATTGTGCATCAATGCTGTCCAGCGTTGCTTCCATACTGTTGAGGTGGCCGCAAGTAGAATCGATCAAGTTGTTATTTGTTGGTGAAGAGGCTAGAGCCGTTTGTGATGCCGAACTGGTGATTTTTTGTTTGGAGGGAGCGTTACTAGATCTAGACATTGTATTGTAAATACTACCGCATGTTATCTTCTGATCACGAAGAATACTTCCCAGCCCTATAACTGAGGCTGCAGAGAGACCTCTCCTTGCCTTGACTGATAAAGAATCTGTACTAACTCCACTGAGTCGAGCCATGGCAGCTTAAACGCTAGAAGCACGTTTAAGATCTAGCTGTCCAAAGAGAAAAAGGGGGGTTTCTTTTTTTAATAGCCTAGAAGCAATTGCAAACAACAGAGGAGAAACTTTTATTGTTCCGGACAGGAAGTTGGAAAACCACACGCATAAAAAAATCTTGGAGCTGACGACACTTAATTTCTGGAAAGAATAGACAGAGCAATCTGACAGAAACGAATGTTCGTACATAAAGCTGGGCAGCCTCTCGTTTACATAAGATTAGGTATTTGCGTCACCAATAATAATAATAATAAGATTTCAGAAAGCGGAGATTGAAGACAAAATCATTGAAAGATACAGGCAGTAATAGCGATCCTTCTATACAAATCAAACGTGTATGAAAGATCAAGAACATAAACGAAGTAACGGCATTAAAAATCTGTACGCAATTTCATTCAAAAGGCTGTACGCACAAATCGCACAGAAATATTGAAAGGAGAGGAGAATCAGAAGCATATGGAGAAATACGAAGAAGTGCAGATATTCAGATGAGATTGGCTTGAAGTGAAGCAGAAAGATGAGAAAAAACAGAGAAAATGTAGAATCTGGCGTCATTCCTGCAAGAAATGGGAATTAAACAAATGACACAGTACAGACAGAAGTGGCACAAAGCTGAGGTCAATGGAGAGAAACTAAGCGAAATGAGAAGAGATATTGGATCGAAACAACAAACTAGAGATAAAACTAGAGATAAAAGAACGGTGTATAAGTGTCAGTGGACAGAAGACTTTAAACCAAAACAGGAAGGAATATTCAAAAACAAGAATGGCAGGGAAATTTCGAAGTTGCGGAGGCGGTGGAATTCGAAATGCAAGCTTAAAATGAGAAGAAATAATGATGATCCGATGATATCCTAAACTAGAGATGCTCCAAGAGCTCGAAATGCAAACTTAAAATGAGAAGAAATAATGACGATCCAATGATATCCTAAACTAGAGACGCTCCGAGAGCAGAAAGGGGGAAAACAGCAAAATTTGGTTAGGCAGTTATGACGTATTTCATCGAAGGCCTCTGATCTCTATGGAAGCGTTTCATTAAAACTAGAATTTGCTAGTACGAAGAAACCAGAAAATCGGTAGTAGTAGAAAACTATATCAAGAGCACAAAATCAGGAAACAGGGATTCATGCTCAGAATCCTCATCCTAATACAGAATCATAAGGCCCGTTGCTCAGACATACCAGATCAAGTGTCCGAAATCAGAAGCTAAATCGGCAGTGCAGAAAAATCAGATTCAAGGAGCCGGCAGAAATACATATAGAACGGTAAGTGTCTGTGATGATGATATTGAAATGCTTCAGATTCAGCACGGCTGGGCCGAAAATTAGAATAAATCATGAACGAAAGATTGAAAGGCACGACATTTGGCCTTCTCGTAATACAACAAGACTGCACCGTCCATAAGAGAGGAGATCTGAGAGAGAGGAAAGCTACTGGGCGAACAACCAGTCCATTATGGATGAAAGAGCTAGTAGACGAAGAAGTCGAAGCAGAACGGATGGATGAACTAACCGAATTAAATCACTTACCGTTCTAAATGAAGAAGAGGAGGAGGAAGAAGAAGTCGTGAACAAGAGATGATAGTGAACTGCTTCAGATTCAGCACGGTTGTTCCGAAAATTAGAGGAAATCATGAACAAAAGATCGAAAGGCACGACATTTGGCCTTCTCATAATACAACAAGACTGTACCGTCCACAAGAGAGGAGATCTAAGACAGAGGGAAGCTACCGAGAGAGCAAACGGTCCATTATGGATCGAGAATTAGTAGACGAAGAAGTCGAAGCAGAAACGGATGGATGAACTAACCGAATATTAAATCACTTACCGATCAAAACGAAGACGAGGAAAAAGAAGAAGGAAGAAGAGCGCAACCGTTTCTGAAACAAGCTCTGATGGATCGATCCGCTTGGACGCAGGAGGAACGAATTGAACAGCGGAAGGGGGAATGCCGGTGAGTAGTAACGTCCGACGGATGGAAGGATCGGAACGTTGCCGAGACTGCAGGTGTGGAACCCGATCGCTTCCGCGTTGGAGCTCGAAGGAAGAAGGAACGGGAGGGAAGTCTGACGAACCGTGGAAGAGCAGAAGATGCCGAGACTGCAGGTGTAGAATCCGATCGCTTCCGCGTTGGAGGTGGAAGGAAGAAGGAACGGGAGGGAAGTCTGACGAACCGTGGAAGAACAGGAGATGCCGAGACTGCAGGTGTGGAATCCGATCGTTTCCGCGTTGGAGCTCGAAGGAAGAAGGAGCAGGAGGGAAGTCTGAAGAACAGGCGTAGCAGCAAGCAGTGAGAGAGAGAGAGAAGCTGCTCGAGGCCAGCCAGCTATGGCGGAAGCTTCTAGAAGCAGGAGGAATTTATACAGAGAAGACAGAACAAAGAGAAGACAGAGAAGGAAAGAAAAGAGAGAGGAAGAAGATAAATAAAATATTTAAAAACGAAGGAAACGTAATACGCGATAACTCAATAAAAGGACCAAAAATAAATAAATCAATCAATCAATAAATAAACAAAACCAATCCGTCAAAAGATAATGTTTGTTTTTCTTTTTTGAGAAGACGACGACAAGTAAATGTATTTTTAAAAGCAAATTCCCTTTTTTTTTTTTCTTCTAATCCCTTTTTTTCCAACGCGACGTATTTCCACGTGGCGTTGTATTTCCACGTGGCGTTGTATTTCCACGTGGCGACGTATTTCCACGTGGCGTAAAATTTCCACGTGGCGTAAAATTTCCACGTGGCGGTCGTATTTCCACGTGGCCGTCATATTTCCACGTAGCACAGGTGACGTCATAATTCCACGTGGCACAGGTGATGTCATAATTCCACGTGGCAGATATTTCACGCCATAATTCCACGTGGCGGGCGGGGGAGAATCTTGGCGACACGTCATGTTGCCGGAAGGAATACGCCACGTGGCAGGTGACGTGGCAGGTGACGTGGCAGGTGACGTGGAGGTCCCGCGCCACGTGGCACGCATGCATGCGCATATGCATGCGGGAGCATGATGCGCATGCACATGCATGCACATGTATGTACACGCACATACGCACACATACGCATGCATACGCATGCATACGCAGCACAAACACATCGAGCAACGCATGCATGTACACGAACATGTTATGTGTACACATAACGCGTATGCATGCCTTGGCACCTACGTACATGTGCATGGCACACATGCGCATAGTCTGATGTGTATACATGTATCCATGCATGCATACATACACAGATACATATGCACACATACATACATGTACATGGGAATGCATACATACACGAATTCCTATGTGCGTGGCATGTGGACATCGGGCCAATGTACGGCGAGCATACGTATGTATCTGCATATGTATGCATGCATGCATGTATGTATGGTATGTATGCATGCATGTATGTACATAACCCTAAATTCATCAGTAGTTACTGTTCCTCTGCTATTTATCGACTAAACCCTAAACCCTAAACCCTAAGTGCAACAGAGGGGTCCCCGCCACCTTGCTTTTATCATGATGAAACACTAGATGCTCCACTTGCCGGCTTTACCCACCCGACGTACACGCAACTGGCCATCCATCTGGCATCTCATCCATCGATCCATCCTCTTTAGAATCTATGAGCTCCATCGATCGATCGGTCGGTGTTTGCAGAGGTTAGTTAGCTTTCATGATGCATCTATAGGCGAGTCTGTACTGCACGATGGAGCCTGGCTTGAGTCTAATATAGCCTAAAAGCCAGACACACTTTGGCGGGTTCCCTCTGCTTCTGCTTCTGCTTCTACTTCTACTTCTGCTCCTCTCTTTTGAGCCATGCATGCGACATGACATGGTCCTTTCCAATATATTCGATCGGCTTGATCCACTACCTTGCGTACATGTCATGGAGTTTGTAGAGAAGCGAGGTGTAACAGGAAGAATCAAGAGCTCAAGTGGCCCAATGCTCATTATTTTGTATGTCTCTACTCTTAGCATTATTGCTTCCAACCCAAATGCCGATCGGAATGTAGATCCTGAAACCACTAGCTTCTTCTTGTTTCAACATGTGCCAAACCAAACACACACACACACACCTCCTCTGAATGGTCCAACCCCCGATTTCCAAAGAGCACTAGCGTCTCGAATCCTCAAAGGTTTTGGGTAATGTTTAGGTTGATTATTCTTAACGACGACAGTCTAAGAAGAGCAGCAGAAGCCCTTAGTTATGTCTCGACCGTTCAACTGTTACCTAAAAGAGGGGTTGGATAAAGAGCGATTTTCAGCATGCACTACCATGCTCAAAAAGAGAGAAAGAATGGGATCGACCCTATCGTCCGATTTTTCGCTTCTGGCGTCGATTATTCGTTGTATTGTAAAAGCGAGGGGATGCTTTGTGCAGTCCCTGTTGGTTGGACTTGTCTTTGGCATAACAATTATTGGAGTTGCGGTGAAGTCTATGGAATTGTGATCCACTTTACGGTACATCTCCTCTTTGTCAGACAATCACCATTTTCGGTTTCTTTCACGATTACATTGGGCTCAATTGGAAGGTGCTTTAGAACAATTTTTTTTTTCAAAAGATACTTCATTGATGGATAATTACGCAATCTAAGGCTCCAAAAAGAATGAGTTATACACACAAAGTGCATAGTGTTTTATACAAAATCATAATGTTTTATACGCAATCTAAGGCACCAAAAAGAATGAGTTATACACACAAAGTGCTTAGTGTTTTATACAATATCATAATGTCTAAGGCTCCAAAAAGAATGAGTTATAACTTATACACACAAAGTGCATAGTGTTTTATACAATATCATAATGCAATTATCGAGAGGGATGAATCAATAGCGGCCTGTGATGCTTTGCAGATGGGTTGGGTACGTAGTTTTCCTCTTGTTTTCCAGCCCAGCTCCAGGGGGTGCTGCTGGTCCAGGTTTTTCACCTGTTTAGAAACCTCATATAAAAGCCGATACGGAATGTGAGATCTCTTCTAATATAAACACATGAAAACCTTTTAACCCCGACAAATATGTGAGATCTCTAATGTGAACACATAAAAAAAAACTTGTCAATGCTAACAAAGATGTAGGATCTCATATGTGAACACATCATTTTTAACCCTCACCTTTCATTCCTTAATGAACCAACCAACATGTACTGATCTTATAATTTGAAAACTATGGGATCATAACATAGGATACGTGAATTTTCTCGTATTATTCGGGGCCATGAACAAGCATCACACTAACAAGGGAGTCTGTTGTTTTGCTTGACTTGATTGTACAGATATGGTTCAATCAATAAAGAGCAATGAGTTTGGTTTCCAAAGTATTCCAATTTAAGGTTTTGGGTTTAGTGTTTTTTTTTTCACCACCATAGGTGATTAAGGAAACCTCAGCTTCAATATTGAGCTGCATTTGGGGAGAGCTAGTGCCATCTGCACCACGGCCCTTATTTCGATGCTTCACGATACCAGATCTTTCCCTCACCAACGGGCCTTGAAAATCGATAAGATCAGACCCTAGAACTTGAATCTCAAAGCTGGAAAATCATCAGATCAATCCCCTCGAACCTAAACCCCGATTGATTCCCCGATAGACAATAACATAAATGTTGATATTAGTTTGAAATAAATAATTCGAACGACAATTAAAGTTAAGAACGATAATTCCTCTATAATAGTTCAAAATGTTTTCATAACCTCCACTCCATGCGATATAAGTACATGTAACTCTTTAATGATTAAGTGTGTCTATGTTGTAGCAAATCTACTACAACAGAAAAGGATCCTACAATATGTCCACTGCTGTTGCCGTTACCTCCGTTGGTGAATACATTCAGGGATGCACTTCAACGACACAACAGGGGGGCTCTCAAGAAGTACTCCCGCCAACAACATCTGAAGAGCATTCGCTGCCTGTAGTTTTCACGCCGGAGGAGGAGGCCGAGTTTCGAACGGAGGCTCTTCGCTTATCACAATTTTCGGTGATTTGTAGAGGGATCGGAGCTCGGCCAAATAGAGGTGAGTTAAAAGATCTTATTCAAGGTTTGTTGCAAGATTTCAGTGGTAGAATCAAGGATGTACAGTTTTTAGGAAAATGATTCTACTATGTAGAAGTAGACACAATAGATGCAGTGAGCAATTTATTACAACATATCCCGATTGATATAAGAGGTGCAAGGGCATTTGTTATGCCATGGAAGCAAGGGTTTAATCCGGTTGAAGTACTTCACAAAGGGGAACGAATTTTCCTAATAACCGTTGTTTTCCCTAGGTTACGAAAAGAATATTTACCCATGATTTCAGCCATAGCATCAAGGACCGGATCTGTGGTGAAGGTGCAAGAAAGCATGACAGCTAGAATAGCTAAATCATTGGGTTTGCTGTTGGCCAGAATCGTTGTAGGCTCACTTGAGAGACTACCAACAAAGATTTTGTTACCAAATAGAGAGGGTGAATCCATTGAACAAAGGGTTGAGTTTTCTGGTTTACCTGAGCAATGTTTTTATTGTAGAAACATGGGGCACTTAGCTAAGGATTGCCTTCGAAAAAAGAATAAAGGAAAGGACCAACATGAGCGATGTGGGTTTTGTAAAAAGGAAGGGCATGTGGCTGAGAACTGTCAAGCGAAGGTATCATCGGAAGGTATGGAAGGGCAGACTGGTTCAAAGTTAGGGAAGTAACAATGGATTCCAGTTGATGCTAAACGTTCTCTTAAATCATCTCATGGTATACCGCAGGAGACATATCAAAGCCCTAACTCTTTTGATACATTAGATATCGAGATTGATAGACAAGATGGTGGGGATGCATTTGTTATTGAGTTATGCCAACAAAAGAGTGTTAACACATCTCAAGAAAATCATGGTGTTATGGAACAAAGTAAGTTGAAGGTTAGTGTAGAGCAGAATAGTGGGGATAATGAAGGCATTGCGGCAGCATTAGGAAAGAGTAGAATGTTGAAATCAACGAAAATGACAATAAGATCTCGGAAATCAGATAATGCGATCGCAATATGAACTTGTGTGATGGAAAACCATGATGTTGGTAGCGGTGGTTTCTCGATAATAGACTATGCTGCCCCTTTCGGCCATGATTTTACCAAGCACTTGGGAATTGAAAATGTTCATGAACCCAATCCAATAAGGATGCATGTTTTATTAAGATGGAGAGATGCATGTTTTATTAATAGTGGTACACAAGGAGGAGTCTGTATGGCTATAGCAGATAAGTGGAAAACATTTATTATTAGTCAAGAAGTCATTGTGCCAGGAAGAGCACAATATGTTGTTATACACGAAAGGCAAACAACATGGGGCTATCTTAATATATATGCCCCAAATCATGCTTCAGCTAGGAAACAATTTTGGTGTGACATTGCCGCAACAGTACCACAAGTAGATAATTGGTGTATGGCAGGAGATTTTAATATGATTGAAGACCCATTTGATAGAAAAGAGGGAAGTTCCGTAACCATTTCTGGAGAAGAATTAGCTGCTTGGGAACGTTTGTGTTTAAAATTGCGTATATTGGATGTGTGGTTTATGCCAAATGTCTACCGGTATAATGGTTCATTGCAATTTTCTCGGTCTGACAGGCGAATTGGTGGTGGTACCTCATGGCGGGTCAGTTAATATTATGTCAAGTATCACTTTTCAGATCACGCTCATGTGATCTTGGTGACGTTTAAACGGCCTGATGAAACTGTGGCACGACTAAAGATACCAGAAAGGCTATTGTTAGATGATAAATACGATAGGCCAGTAAGTGAGATCTGGTGTAACAAGGACATTAGTGATGCTCCTATTTCACATAGAGTGGCTCAAGCAGTAATTGAACAGTCTACATTCTTTAAAGAAAGATCGAATGCTAAGTATGTAGAATATTGTGCAAAGGAAGCTACTTACAGGGCTGCATATACGTCTCTTCAAAGGTTACAACAAAATCGACCAGATAGCTCATGGGTTGCTGAACGTCTTCAAGAAGCTCGTAGTAAAATTCAACATATGGATGAGGTGCGTAGCCAGTTCTATTATCATAACGTCGCATCCAAATGGACACAACGTGGTGATAGGTGTACAAGTCAATTTTTTAGTAGTATGAGGCCAAAGAAAGCTTC
>JBBBWG010030864.1:109271-121234 GCA_037176905.1 Azolla pinnata | reverse complement strand
ACTATTCGCTAATCGCTTCCTACTTCTTGCGGCTGTTTACTGATTGATTCCCGTGCTGTATTCGATTAACAAAAATCAGCAATCGTATAATCTGATTAATTAATTCGATGTTAATCAACGAATCAAGCGTTAATTTTTTAATCTAGGCCTTAATCATTTGTGTGAGAAACTTTGGGCGCATAATGTGAAACCGTCCTCTGGAGATTTTTGCGTTTTTGCTTTTTGCTTTTTGCTTTTTGTTTTCCTTCTTCCTCTTCTTCTTCTTCTTCGTCTTCTTCTTCTCCGTCTTCTTCTTCTTCTTCTTCGTCTTCTTCTTCTAGGGTTTGTTTCTCTGTCTCAGGGTTTTGTGCCCGTGGCGAGCTTCCGTCAGAAGGCTCACAGCAGGAACATGGCGGTTTTTCAACCGATCTAACCTCTTCTGCCGTTCGTGCGCGCTTCCTTCTTCTCCTCCAATCATGCTCGGTGGGTTATATGGTGATTTGCCGCCCCCTTCTTCCACCTCTTCCACCTCCGTCGGCGACAATGAGGAATCTAAAGGTATTTCCTCCTCCTCCGCGATGTCTTCGTCTCTGCCCGCTTCTATATCTGTGAATGGAGGAGGAGGTGGGGCTGGATCGTCTGTGTGGTCCGGAAGCGCCGCCAAATTAGCGCCTTCCACGCTAAGGAAACCATCGCTTTTCGCTGCCCCGCCGTCCGTCTTGAAGAACCAAAACCAGCCTACAGCAGCAAAGCCACCGTCGAAATCCAACTTAAGTAAAGCTGGTGGTTTTCTGCCTCCACCAAGCTATGCCGGTGGCGGGAACGTCGAAGATTTGTCATCGAATTCGCCATATCCCAATGCCTCCTCATCTTCTTCCCCGCCCCGTCAGCTTGTCGGCGCATCTGCTTCCCTTATCGATGAATACGATCCATCCCGCCCCAACGATTACGAAGAGCTTTGTAGAGAAAGGAAGAAAAGGAAGCTCGAAGAGGAGATGCGGCGAGAGATCGAGAAGAGAAGGAGAGAAGAAGAGGAACGCGATAGAGAACGGGAAAGGGAAAGGGAAAGGGAAAGGGAGAGGGATCGAGATCGAGATCGAGATCGGGAAAGGGAAAGGGAGATTACAAGATTGAGAGAAGCGGAATCAGAGAGAGAGAAGGAAGCATCGGAATCAAGAGGTGCTTCTCTTCATATAAGCGGAGAAGAAGCATGGAAACGGAGGGCTATGTTGAGCGGTGGTGGTAACAAAGGGAGTGTTCCCACCGAGTCAAGCTCACTGACGAAGCAAAGGTCACCATCACCGGAGGAAGAAAAAGAAGGGTTCTCTATCAGTAAATCTGGTAATGCTGGTCTCGGTTTGGGTGTGGGTGGACAAATGACAGCAGCCCAACGGATGATGGCTCGTATGGGCTGGAAAGAAGGTCAAGGATTGGGTAAGCAAGAACAGGGCATTACTACCCCACTTATGGCAAGGAAAACTGATCGAAGAGCTGGAGTTATTGTGAATGCTAGTGCCGAGAAAAAGGCAAAGTCGGGAGTTTCCATCTCTGGTCCGCCTACTCGAGTTGTCCTCCTTAGAAACATGGTCAGTATCCATTTTCTTAAGATCCTGGCGTAATTTGAATGGTAATGATATTGTATTTTGTAAATTTATGGACTGTTTTGGCTATGAGCAATGAGATGTCCTTGTCTCACCATTTGGTCTTTAAAACGTTGCAACATCTATGAGATGTGGAATCTCCCCATATTACATTTCCTGTGAATGTTTTTCCTCTATTGCACTGTCCATGGATGTATATTAGGCCGATATAGCTTTAGAAATAGGGAGTAGAGAAATGGGATTGATGTAAAGATAGAAACCAAAATGTAGCCAAGACTGTAAATGAGAAATGAAGGAAAGGTGCGTTTTTTATAGACATTGGTTTTGTATACCAGCGGGCCAAATTATAATGTTTTGCGTCAATTGGTTTGAAACCTCGTCAATTTAGAAAGTCACTTTTGAACATGCATTTTTTGCATTCAAGCCATTCACAGAAACCGGGTTTCAAGAAAATGAGCTTAGAAATTTAATAGACGTGAGTCTAAACCTTGAAACATATCAATACAGACAGAAAATGTAGTTTTAAGTGTTTGAAAATTTTCTGAACCTCTCTACGTAGACTTGCTCCTTAATTTTCCATCATAGAGGACCTTGATCTCGAGTTTCATCCCTCTGCTCACCATCAAAGTGAAGTAGTTTTCGGAGCACAGTGCCGTGGTTTTTAACTCATTACTAGATTAGAAATTAGAGAGTTAGGTACATATTGTAATAATCTCAGTAAACAGCCAGTTTTGGCTGTGTGTGTCTCATTTCTGTCTCCCTACGAGATTCACTTGCTTGGTTCTCTCTGATCCTTGTTTTCTGAGACGTGTTCATTCTTGCCATGCTAATCAAACTAGGAGATTCATTCACTCGTCTCTCTGAAATGTTCACTTCACTCTATGTTTGCTTATGCATACTGTATATATTTGTAGCAGGCTATTCTTGTAATCACTGCAAGTTTTTTTTTGCAATGCTGCATTAACCCAGAATTTCTAGAAGATAATTAGACTTTGCCCAATGAATTGTTTACTTCAATTGCTTTTTATGATTGTTGATACATGCATATTTTGTATATGCCTAGGAGAGATTTCTTGTAATCAGATGTAGGCATTTCAAAGTGTTGAATTTGGCCATGAATATCCAGAGAGTGACTAATAGAGAGTTCGATGCTACATGTACATTCTTATGATTCTCATAGTTAAAATGCTGGAACCAGGCCATGGATATAAACATTCCTAGTCAAATGGACCCCACTTTTCCTTTTATGCATTGCTTTAACCCTCTACTCACTCTCTTGCAAGTTATACAGCCCTAAAAATGAAGAGGATATATGGAAAGTATGATTGATTTATTTTGCAGGTTGGACCAGGAGAGGTTGATGATGAGCTGGAAGATGAGGTCGCATCTGAATGTGCAAAATATGGCACTGTGACAAATGTGATAATCTTTGAGGTAACTGAGAACGACTTCCCAGTAACTGAAGCAGTGCGGATATTTGTGCAATTCGAACGCTCAGAACAAGCGACAAAAGCATTAGTCGACCTCGATGGCCGTTTTTTCGGTGGTCGGGTTGTTAGAGCAGGTTTCTATGACGAAGACCGATTTGCTGCATGCGAGTTAGCCCCACTTCCTGGAGAAATTCAAGCAGCTTTGCAACCCTCTTGATGAAGCTAGGATTTCTTCTTTCACATCAAAATGTAATGTCAGTGAAGAATCCTTTAGACAACAAGATGGGAAACAGGATGTAAGGTGGGAAAGACGAATACAAAAGTAGCAAATGGCGTCTTTTGCATTTTTATTTTGTTCATCTTTAAATTCTTTGCATTGATGTGTTCTCTACCATGCCATGAGACCTAGGGCAAAAACAAGGAGCCGGTTCCCATCCTGGCTTTTCTTGTAAGCATGAAGGCCCACATGCCATGTTTTCCACTTTGCTGTAGAGAGAAGCAAGTGTTGCTTGTATGATGTGTGATGCTGAATATGGATTCGCCTTCTTGGGATAACAAACCAGCTAAAATTTTGTCAGTGTGTGCATTTGCTAGCAGTTCCTGGTTGCAAATCCAGTGGTAAATGCAAACTGTTTCAAATGCCTAATTGCTACCTTGTGCTTATGTTTTTTAGTGTTTCCATCATTGCAATTTACACAATCTTTCGTGATTGTGCTTGAGATGATGGTTTTAATCCTCACGCGTGGTGTGCAGCTAGTGTCATGTAGCCTTAACTGGCACAGGATCTCCTCATCTTTCTTTAAGGCTTTTTTTAGCAATGTAAAAGCTGTTCTACAATATTGTTTCTAGCATGGTCTCAAATTTGGTATCATTAGAGACTGAGGTTTGGCGGCGGGGATTCAATATTACATCACGATCCCTAGATTGAAGTATAAAACTTCATGGTGCCATATCCTAAGATTCGATCTAAGAGCATTCTCTCTGTGGCCTCTACTACTCCTTGACCTTCCAATTCTACTGAGCATATTTACACACCCATATCTTCCTCAGTATTCCGAAGAAGACACGAAAAAAAGTTATAGGTATCGGAGGAAATAAAATCATGCATTTTCAATGATCTAATTTGTAAACACAAACTTCTCTTTCCATGCAAACAGATAACAAATCTCCAATGGCATATATATATATATATATGTGTGTGTGTGTGTGTGTGTATAGCATACCCAGTGTAGCACAGCATTCATGCCAAGTTTGAATACAGGATGGTATGCCAATTCTCAAACTTTCCTGTTCTTAATGCTTCTGGTGACAGTTTCCAAAAAACAAACAGAAAAAAACTCATTGCAATCTTCTGTACAACGATGATCAATGAGAATGCGCTAATGCAGGTTGCTTGCAAGTTCTCTCCAAGGCCCAAGCCCTCTCTCTTCAGCAGGTTTTCTTCCTATACCATAAAAAAAAAAAAGCTTTCCTTTTGCCATCAAATATAGTTTGTTTATGTTAGGTACAAAGGGTACATGGTATGTACTTAAGTGATCATCACCAGGTGTTGAATCCAAATCAGGGTTTCAGGGTTTGGCTTGCTGGTCTTTATCCTGAACCCAAGATAAAGACAAGCAGACCAACACCGACATGAACAGCAGCTCGGCGAGGGCTAAATGTACTGATACAAAAGTTTCTTTCACTGCAGATCTGTACAAAAAACAACTCCTTACCTAAAACTCTCAGTCACCACCAGCTTCAGATCACATTCCGATTCGGCTTGGCTGTTTGAAGAAGGGCATCACATTTATATAAGGTACATTGAGGGCTTGCATGACAGTGCAAATTCTGCAGGCTCGGCGTCTCTTCTTTGTTCAGCTCCAAGCCATGGAATCTCACTCCCCATCTAGGGCAGCAACCAAAGGCAACAACAGGCTCTGTTTCTCTCCCCATCACAACCTTTGACCTCATGAATGGGGACGGATTTCGTTGCTTCCACGACTTGTAAATGAAACTTTGCACCACCTGTAAAGGATGGTGAGAGAAATACATTGTATCGAGGCAGGACCCTTTCAAGGAAGAATGTATGTGTCTGTATATATCCAGGAGTTCAGCTATGAATAAGCCCTGCCACCAGCTTGCCCATTTTGCAAGGGCTCTGAATAGTTGCTCTTCATGAATGAAGATGGCTTGATAGCCTCTCCGGTTGCAGGTTTCTCCTGAATCCTACCCTCGGGTGCTGTTCCTGAAGATTGCGGTAGAAGATCTACAACAGCAGCTTTTGCCTCTATGCGCGACGATGAGATCAACTGCTCAGTATTCACATCAGAACACAGCTGCAACCCACTAGTGGTAGTCGTCAAAACATTATTTCCTGCAGTATTTGACAGGCAGCTATCATCCTTCCTCTCCCTCGTCATTGTTCCAGAGGATCTCGCATCCTTGGCAGCTTGATGCAACTCAGAAGCCGAATCCTTTGGCTGAAGCAGACAATCCGAACCAGCACTGAGACTCCCATCTGCATGTGAAGCTGAAACCTCAGGGTGAACCATCTCTTTAGCTCTGGAATCACCCCCGACGGGGCCATTCCTCACAAGCCGATCATTCTGCAGATGGGGAAGCTTTGTCTGCCCGAAAGGGTCTCTTTGCTTAGAATGTACTGTTATGTTAGGTTTAATTGGCGAAGCACCAGATGCGCCTCTTTCTCCAACCCATCCTGGTCCAAAGGGAACACCTTGAGGAAGAGCTCGACGAATCTTATCTTGCGCCACTTTCCATACATCAGGTCCTAAATCGCCAGCGAACCAAGCCAAGCTTCTTGCATAAGAGAACTGGAACTGGCATGCTGCCTGTGATTTTGCATGCAGGTTTCATGTTTAAAATGTTAGGCAAAAAATTAAAAACAAAAACGTATTCAGAGTGAAATTTTACATAAAGGTCGCCCTACAAATAACAGCAAAGTTTTTTGTAACATGCTGCACATTTTGTGTTACCAAATCAGGTATTAGATAAACGGAACCTCAGCAAAAACTTTGATGTGATTTTCATGTCATAAAGACGAACCAGACATCCAAATTTGGGGTTCTTATGCTTCCAGGTTACGGGCCATCGGTACAAAAATAATATTAAGGAGCATCGAGTGATCAAGCATTCAAGGCAAATTTTAGCATGCTGGAAGGGTTTACCGGTACAAATTGCAAGGATGGTGTTAATAGTGGGGCAGTAGCCAAAGCAGCGTCCCGCACTGGGCGTGGCTTAAATGTGTTTCGACGGCTCTCATCTGTTGGTAAGGATCTTCTCCCCTCACCTGACTTCCCGAGATAACCTGTTAATACACAGCACATGATGACTAGTTCAATGTGGAGGATAAGCCTCAAATCTTTTAAGCCATGCCAATAAAAGACCAAATCTCTCAGCTGCCGAAACAAGTCAGAGATCTTATGAGTTTCGGGTACCAGAGCGTTAAATGGTTCTGATATTAATCGATGGTCCCATAGTTTATCTAAATAAATAGGCTTTGCAAGCTACTGCATACGGAAAGATGGTAAATTATCATGTTGTGAATGGAAGATATTAAGACAACATGTGTGCTGGGGCATATCAAATGAAGATCCACATCTTATCCTCGGACCTTAACTTGGTGCAGCATATTCACTTCCTATTCTTCTCTAGTTAGCTTGTCTTAGAAAGATAACCTAACAATACACCATGTGGCATGAAGACAGGTTATTTATTCTGTTGTTATGGAAGGTATTAAAAGCATGAAACATACGCTCTAGTCGAACATTAAACGCCCTGACACAAATTACCAGTCCTTATTGACAATTTCTGATCCATCCCACAACTTCATAAACTTTTTCCACCACAAAAAAACTTTGATTTTTCTTTATCGTACTCACTCATTGATGGGTCTTCCTTCTGAAAATCTCCATTTACTTTTTCCTGAACTAATGCATGGTCAGCTTGAGAAACCATATCATAATCACCATTGGTAAGCACAGCTTCGGGTGCATTGGGGTTATCAATAAACATATTCAGAGCCGCTTTCTTCTTGTGCGATCGCTTCACACTGCTCTTTTGAGTTGTCACAACTTCAGCAGCTGGATTAACAGCAGAAGAGAACTTGGTTCTCAAATCTCCAAAACACCTTTCTGCTGCGACTTTAATAGCACGAGCCTACAAACACATCAAATAGCCATAAAAGTGAAGTGACATTTAAAAAACAAACTTCCTGGATTAGCCATTTCCAGACTTCAGCTAGATTAGGTTATTCACCTGTTTGTAATAAACAGTTCCCATAGCATTGAAAGTCATCGCATTACTACAGATCTTGAAAATATCTTTCTAATGGCCACAACAACACCATTAGTACAGGTCATAAAACGAACAATGCTGAATCTAATGAAATCAAGATAGAAACTCGTCCAATCCTTTACCAACCTCGAAAAGGCCCAGATCCGTGTAATAGCCAACTGCGATCCGTTTCTTCATGGTCCCAAAGTCCATTGGCTCCTTGATTATGTTATGATATTCCGGAACCTTTATGTTGTCACCAAATTTCCAAAGACAATCAGATAGAAAGACAAGTAAAATTGAACCGATGCAGTTTTAAAGTATGCCATGGGCAGTGTTCTTACTTCTTTAGGATCAACAGGTTCTGAGAAGGCTCCAATTTTATCTTTTCTGTACTCAAAGAAAAAGGAAACATATCATATCTTAGGATAAAAAAATCTAAATATTCCACACTAAAGATAATTTTTTCTACACAGATATAGTCAAAACGGTGGCCATATCAGGACATAAAATATCTCTGTTTTCTAGGCAAATAAGCATCACCCTTCTCAATGCCTTTAGCCTTTATGGGTTTGCTTAGTATGATATGTTAAAAGGATAAATGCAAGAAATGAGAAAGTAATGCCTACTTTTGTAATTCTTCCAATATCCCTCCCAGAGCTTGCTTGGTGGGAACCACAGGGGTTTCTGAGGTTTCCGAGGTTTCTGCATTTCAAAAGGAGAAAAATTTGCATAGTTTCTTATTCACGCTACTCTATTCCGAGACAACAATCAAGTGAAACCCAAATGAGGAAGAAGGGGAATATCTATAAAAAAAGAAAAATGCATGACATACTTGAAGGGGGTGTTTCCATGGCCGGATTCCTGGGAGATTTCCCCTTTTTTTGTTATAAACCAACAGAGAAATCCATTAGATTGATGGGTAAATAGCAGAAATGGAAATCTCAATGGATTTGAAAGAGAATTGCGCTGAAATAAATTAGACCGAATCAATCATGGGAAAGGAAAGGATGTGCATTTACCTGTTTGAGCAAAGGTTCCATTTTATCTGCCCCATTAGCAGGCAGATCCTGATCTTCAAATACTGCCCGTGTCCGCTTTGGGTTAGGGTTAGGGTTAGGGTTCGGGCTAGGGTTAGGGCTAGGGCTAGGGCTAGGGTTATGGCTAGGGTTAGGGTTAGAGCTAGGGCTTGGGCTTGGGCTACGTAGATAATTAGGGTTTGCACTTCCCAACCCCTGTTCTTGTTGTCTTAGATCTGTGTTCTGGTGGGGATTGACATGGGTTTTCAAGTGCTGTAGGAGCTCTGGGTGATGTTGCTGGAGCTGAAGATGGTGAAGGTGCTGCTGTTGGAGCTTGCGGCGGAGTTCAGAGGTGAGCTTCTGGGTCTGCTGATGAAGAGCCTCTTGCTTCTGCTGCTGGAGGAGGAGTTGCTGCTGATGCTGATGGGAAGCGTGGCTATGGTGAGGACGGAGATGAGCAAGGGGGTTGGGAGGAGCAGGAGCAGAAGAATCAGAGCAGGAGGAGGAAGAAGAGGAAGAAGAAGAAGAAGAAGAAGAGAGGGAGGAATCGGAAGGAAAAGGGGAATTCGGCTTAGGATGCGGTCGAGGCTTTTGATTCCGATTGTGAGGAAGGGACTTAGGGTTAGGGCTGGAGGAATTAGGGTTGCAAAGGTTAGGGCTAGGGCGAGGGTTAGGGTTAGGGTTAGGGTTAGGGTTAGGGTTAGGGCGAGGGCTAGGGACAGGGATATGGCTAGGGTTCGGGGAGCAGCGGCTAGGGCTGAGGCAAAGGCTAGGGTTAGGGTTAGGGTTAGGGTTGGGAGGCGGATCAGAGGCAAGATTAGGGTTGTTGTTGAGGATGGCTTGCAGGAGCTTCTTCTTCTTGGTGGGCGGGGTAGTGGAAGTGGAAGTAGAAGAGAGGGAAGGAGGAAGGGGTTGTGGGCGATGGAGGTGGAGATGGCTATGGCGATGGCTATGGCGATGGTGGTTGGAAGGAGGAGAAAGGTCCTGCTGCTTCTGCTGCTGCGGCTGCTTCTGATGCAGGGCGAGAGCAGGAAGAGGAGGAGATGTCTTGTGGGTCTTCTTCTTCTTCTTCCTTCTCAGCATCATCGCCTTCTTCCTGTCTCTTTTCCTTCCTTCCTTCTTCTGCTTCCCCTGTTTCTTCCCCTGTTTCTTCTTCTTCTTCTTCTTCTTCTTCTTCCTCTTCTTCTTCACTTCTTCTTCTTCATTTTCTTCTTCATTTCTTCTTCATTTCATCTTCTTCTTCTTCTTCATTTCTTCTTCATTTCATCTTCTTCTTCTTCTTCATTTCTTCATCTTCTTCTTCATTTCATCTTCTTCATTTCTCTTCTTCATTTCTTCTTCATTTCATCTTCTTCTTCTTCTTCATTTCATCTTCTTCATTTTTCTTCTTCATCTTCTTCTTCTTCTTCTTCATCATCTTCTTCTTCTTCTTCTTCATCATCTTCTTCTTCATTTCTTCATTCTCTTTGGTTTCTTCATTTCTTCATTTCTTCTTCAATCTTCTTCTTCTTCTTCTTCACCTTCATCATCTTCTTCATTTTCTTCAATCTTCTCTTCACTGTCTTCTTCTTTCATTCTCTTCATCATCATCTTCTTCATCTTCACCTTCCACCTTCATCTTCTTCATTCTTTTCATTCTTCTGCATTCCAAGGGAATGATGCTTCATCAGTGGATTGATTACACGAGTCCGAGGCTCCGAAAGAGAATGAGTTTTTACACACGCTTCGGTGTTCTGCGTGATATATAAGAATGCGAGCTATCGGAAGAGCTTCATTCGCGTTCTGTACGATATCGAAATGCAGTTACCGGCATGATTTTAAAAGACCCGAAAAACTTCGTTTGGTGGATAATTTACGAGAGTCCGAAAAAGCCTCCAAAGAGAACGAGTTATGCACACGCACACAGAGTGCCTGGTGTTCTGGATGACATTAGAATGTGGTTATCGGCGCGATTTGTAAAAGACCCCAAAATTGAGATCGCCGTATTATGCACCAGTCCTTATCATTTCGGTTGGTATAACTTCATGTTATGTGGCTTTGTCAGCTGCTGAGGTCTAAAACAGATTCATCCGTAGTAGATGAACTTCTTGTCTGTTGGCCCCAGACAATCTGCCCATTTGTGGCCCAAATCATCTCTCTTCTGCCCATTACTCGGGCGCACGATCTTTCAGGCTTCGAGGCTTGGACCCAATCTTTCGTACGCTTTTACAATTTGCAGGGACAAGCCTCTTTCGATAAACTCTGGTGGGTTTCCAGTTGAACAACTTTCCGAGCAGTTTTGCCAGCAAAACCACCAACTGATAAGAACAGTATTGGATTCTTTGAAACTTATAAAAAATGCTGACAACATGTCGCCATGAAGCTGTAATTTTCCCGTCTTCCCATGTTTTGTACCCACCTTCTCCACAAAATAAAACCATAGTTATTTTCGCTCGTGGTCGAGAGCCCGAACACATAGTCTTGTTAGGAGGCTAAACCTCTGAGCAAACCTTATGATCTTTTGGATTTAATGGATCCAGAATGTTTTAGGGTATATATATATATATATATATATGATTCCATGAAACTCAACCGATACCAATGTTTAACTCTTTCTTCCACAATGTATACCTCAGGGCACGAGGCAAAAAATGATCAGGTGATTACTTCATCGTCATCATATTCTTTCTTTGCTGCTGGCCCCGGACACTACTTATATATATCTATGACCCAGACCATCTCTTCGCCATACAACCACAATATACTCTGGCGCTTCTGATGAGCTGAATCGGAAGTAACCACAGATTCAGACCCAGCCCAAGGTGAACACAGAGGCGTCGGGGAACGAGCTCCATTCATCTCCACTGTCACTTCCGGCTCGACGCTGTGTATCTAGCCCTCCTCGTCAACAGGTTTGGAGAATCCTGCTGTTGCTGGGATCAGATGCAAGCAAGTTTCGAAGAGCGTCACCATCACCATCAATATCACCATCGCCACCACCGGCATCATCATGAATCCACGAGCAATCGATCGATTCGTGCAACAAACAGGCTGTGTATCGAGCCTCAGGAACCCCCGTCAACGGGTCTGAGAATTCTGCTGCTAGGATCAGATGCAAACAAGTTTCGAAGCGCATCACCATCACCATCACCACCAGCATCATCATCATCATCATCATGAATCCATGAACAATCGATCGATTCGTGCAACAAACGGGCTGTGTATGTACTGAGCCTCAGGAACCCCCATCAGCAGGTCTGAGAATTCTGCTGCTAGGATCAGATGCAAGCAAGTTTCAAAGAGCATCACCATCACCGCCACCATCATCATCGTGAATCCATGAACAATCATCGATCGATTCGTACAGCAGACAGGTTGTGTATGTATCGAACCTCAGGAACCCTCGTCAACAAGTCTGACAATTCTGCTGCTAGGATCAGATGCAAGCAAGTCTCGAAGAGCATCACCATCACCATCAATATCACCATCACGACCAGCCTCCATCACCGCCACTACCACCACCACCACCATCATCATCATCATCATTCCATGAACAATCGATCGATTCGTACGACAAACAAGCTGTGTATTGAGCCTCAGGAACCACCATCAGCAGGTCTGAGAATTCTGCTGCTAGGAATCAGATGCAAGCAAGTTTCGAAGAGCATCACCATCACCAT
>JBBBWG010030864.1:85303-109171 GCA_037176905.1 Azolla pinnata | reverse complement strand
CATCACCATCACCATAACCATCACCACCACCACCACCACCATCATCATCACACCATCATCATCATCATCATCATCACACCACCATCACCATCATCATCATTCATCATCATGAATCCATGACAAAACTGTGTTTGCTTGTGTTTCAGACAGACACTTGTGTGAACAAAACCTGCTAAAAATGAACCAGCCAAAAAAACTGAGCTTTCCAAAATGTATATGTAAAAAAGAAGGAGCACAGAGAGAAGATCAGCAAGAAACAGAGTATTCTTCCCCTGTTCCTTGTCCCCAAACCCTAACCCTAACCCTAACCCTAACCCTAACCCTAAAACCCCCTGCCTCGTCGGCCATCTCCCTCGAACCTGCACGAGACGAGCTCCCTTCCTCGGCCATGGCGGCTCCTGCTCTGACTCTCCCTCCCACGACCTCCGCCGGCGGCTCTCATCTCCAGCGCTCCCCTGCATCTCCTCTCCATGGTCGCCGCCATTCGTTCCTCGCCCTCCCGCGATTCACCGCCCAGCTCCGATCCTCGGGCTCTCGTCGGTATGTCTCCAGATCCGCTCGGGTTTCGCTTCTGGAAATCCTGCCTGTTTTGGTGCTGCTCGCCCAGCATGTCCGTGTGCGTGTGCGTGTGCGTGTGCGTGTGCGTGTTGCGTATGGAAGGGTTCCCTTGTAGGGTTTTGCTCTTCCGGGTCCCATCTTGGTTCATGAATGTTCCTGGCCCTGTGGCTCCTGCGCGAAATGCGGCACAGGATTTGCAGGGAATCTGTCTGTGCTGCGTACTCCGCCGCCGGTGTGAACGGCTCCGAGTATGCTGCAGATCCGATCGATGTGATTGCACAAGTACAATCCAGAAAGGTGAAGCTCTCATCTACATCCGTGTATATTCGCAATCTGTCGATGCGCAGTGGACTTGTATGTGCTGATATATGTAATTGTAAATACGCCCACTAGTGGGTGAAGACGTATATGCATCTGTACATTCATGCATACAGATGCACTTGTTGCATCTGCATCAGCTTACACGCGTATTCATGATCATACGCACACAATGCATGAGTATATTCACAAAGACATACAACCATGGTCATAACCTGGTATCTTCCCCTTCTATCATAGCCGAAATCTGCGGAATCACGAAACATGTTTTACGGCTTTTGAACCTGGTCTTCTTGTCCAATAATGGTAGATGAATGAGAAAAAAAATCTTCGATGGAAATCCTCATCAATGATTTGAATTACGAAGAGGGAAACATGTGTGAGTTGAGCAGGTCAGCATCAATAGGCTGAATGATTGGGTCATCGAGGAAATTACATCGCTGAATATACCTATAGGAAAAATACTTAACGCTAAAACTCACAAAATTTTCATCTTTTTTGGGATGCAGCTGTTAATATGGAAAACCGCATCTTTTTTGTTTTGAGATTGCTACAGATATTGGTCTTAGGTGGCAGTGGGTTTGTGGGCTCTGCTATTTGCAAGGCTGCAATCAATCAAGGTATTGATGTGGTTTCACTAAGCAGGTACGTCTGCAACTGCTCCATCCCTCTTTCTCTTTTGAAATTCTCCAGGGTTCTAGAAGCTGCTAGGTGCCAACTGAAAAGACTTATCAAAAATCACAGGTCCGGACGTCCGTCTGGTGATTCATGGACAGAACAAGTTATATGGGTTGCAGGTAATAGCTGTCAAGAAAGTAGGCTATTAATACTTGCCTCGGAAACTAAATTGGTTTGATCAAATTCATAATCTCACTTCATATGTTGCTCACCACTGAGTTGCAAAGAAACTTGTTTTTTCTCGGGTTTAAATTGTTTTCTTTTCTTCGATTCATTTTTTCTCACTTGGTTTGCATATCTGAGTTGAGAGAGCACTTATTTTTTTGTATTTTCTTGCTTTTGAACTGACCTACCTTGGTCAAATGCATGATTCTTCATTTCATGAAGCTGTATCCATATATGAGTTGAAAAAGATTAACCTTTAGATCTTCACCTTTTAAACAGGTGATGTTTTCAATGCTGACTGGGATGGTCTCTTGAACGGTGTAACCGCGGTTGTGTCGACCATCGGCGGTTTTGGAAACAATGAGCAGATGGAGAAAATCAATGGTGATGCAAATTTAGTGGCAGTAAACGCTGCAAGGGAAGCAGGTTAGTAGTTCCTTTCCAGTATTATGCTTATTTTTAATCGTGTACAGCTTTATGCCCAACATGGTCATGCTCTTCACAAGTTTGTTGTGTTAATGTATTGTCATTGTGAAAAATGTGGGGCTTGAACATTCATTCAAGCCATGGTAACTAATCATTGATATGCAATGTAGGTGTTCGAAAATTCATATATGTGTCAGTCCATGATTACAACATCCCTGATATCTTCAAGAACATTGGGTATTTCATTGGGAAGAAGAAAGCAGAAGATGAAATCTTATCCAAATTTGCAAACACAGGTAATCTTCTAGATGAAGCATTGTATCTTTTTTTAAGGATTGAATACATGTTCCATGAAGGTGGAGCTAAAAAGCTTGCACGGTAAACCATTGATGCAGGTACGATATTGCGGCCAGGTTTCATCTATGGGAAGAGGAAAGTGAATGGTATCGATATACCGCTAGAGCTGGTTGGGGAGCCATTGGATAAACTCTTAGATGCAACGAAGTCCTTGACACGGCCTTTGAGCTCATTACCAGGATCTGATCTCTTCATTGCACCTCCCGTGAGTGTGGATGATGTTGCATATGCGGCCATCAAAGCTGTATTAGACGATGATGTCTTTGGCATCCAAACGATTGAGCAAATCAAACAACTTGCTTCAACAATCCGATCAAGTTAAAGCTGTTGTGCTACACCCATGAACTTCACAACTTTTGTACAACATCAGCCGGTATCAAACGAATAAAACTTTGTATTTCCCACGAATTGTAACAAAGTATGTAGTTGTGGGCTCATATACATCAAAAAATATATAATACATCTACGTGTCTACTTTTATTATGGGAAAATTTAAGGTATTCAAAGAGCATTTTGATTGGATCAGCTCTGGCTTTTCTCACTTCCACTCAGCAAGAGAACAAATTTATTTCATATTGTTGTTTACCCAAATGAGGATAGAGCTGTGTCGTAATGAATTGAGTAAACATATTCTTAACAGATATACACATGGTACTTGACAAAGCAATCACTGTTCTTGGATCTCTGAAGTGAAAACTAATGAAAGCTCACGAGACAAAATTGCTGTTCTCTGTTATACATCTAAAAACTCACCTAAAAGTGTCAGAAAGACACGCATCTACCACTCCTGTTGATAAGCCTGATACCTTTATGAAAACAAACTGTTGATATGCATGATACCTTGACGGACTACAAAAACTTGAAGTACCTAAACGTCAGAATGGCACATACACATTAAGCAGAATTATGAGTTTTGGAGTTCAAGCCATAACAAGGAGGGCATCAGATCACATTCCTGACATTCTCAACTAGAAAGAACGGGTCACTCACTCGCTGATCAAACAATATCTTTTTGTATTGACAGTAGTTGCTTATTCATTTACAATCCATATACATGAACACCCGACAGAATTGTGTAATTGATGAACACATTGATTATGCATCTCAACAACACGGCTTAAAATAGATAAATCCAAATAGCTCAGCAAGCCAAGCTTCAATGTTTACATACAAAAATCATCGGAAAAGAACTGAACTTCCGATGATTTGCAATTCCAAGCAGCCATATAAATTTATTATGTGCAGCATCTATCAAGCTTAAAGGAACAAAAACGTTTGGCTGTGTTCAGAAGCTAAACCTAGTTCATTCATAACCATGCCAAATAGTGGGATCTTTGGATTTCACTATGTCCAGCTTCACATTCAGTTGATGATATAGCCAGAGGTTTCAGATCAAATGAAACCACCAAGAGATTCGACCGTTCAGCATCGAGAGGGAAGCATTTGGGAAGCATTTCACAGATTGCTTCATTTGTTAAGTAAGGAACAAGACTTCTCACAGATAGATCATTGGCCCATGGAGGTGTTGGCCGGAATAGGGAGTTGTTTGGGCTTGGCTTGAGCTGCGAGTTTCTGGAAAAACACAGTCTTTGCAATATCCGTCAATGCCTTGAAGCTATATGGTTCATGCATTGCGATTTCGGACAAAACCTTGCGGTTGAGCTGGATGTTCTCCATGTTGAGCCCATGCATAAACTCCCCATACTTTATCTGCAATGCAAGAGGAAATTGACAATGAAATCAGTGAAAGGCAGAAAAGACCAGCCAATAGGTAAGACATGTGGAGGATGCTCATGACTATCATCACCATCACCATCACCATCACCCCCTTCTTCTTCATTACCACCACAATCATCTTCATCATCACCATCACCATCACCATCACCCCCTTCTTCTTCATTACCACCACAATCATCTTCATCATCACCATCACCATCACCATCACCATCATCATCACCACCTTCTTCTTCATTACCACCACAATCATCTTCATCATCAATCACCATCACCACTTCAATCATCTTCTTCTCCATCACCATCATCGTAGCTCGAAGAAACAAGATTGCACAACTCATGAAACAAACTAGCTTAGCTTTGACAGACAATGCATAGGAAGGAAGAAGAGCACGCGGCATGCCCGAAGGTCCTACGATATGTCACTGCAGTGTGAGCAAACGAAGAAGAAAGAAACCTAAAAAGCACTCGGCAATGAAAGGGAGAATGATGCATTACTAGTCATCATCATCACCATCTTCATGAGCATTCCTCCGATACTGAAAACAACTGAAATTCCATGGACTGAGGAACAGCGTGTTTTGACACAACTCCTGTGCATAGCTATCATCATCACCCACCATCGCCACCACGACAGAAGCACGTAAACTTGAGCAACACGAAAAACATCCATCATCACCATCGCCTCTGGGTGGTTCTAAGAGGAGCAACAGAGCAGAAGCATGCATGGAAGCGCATGGAAAGCCATGGGGCAAGGGGGAGGGTTCCTCTTCCATGGTCCGAGGAACAGAATGTTGTCACCACTTCCTATGCATAGCTATCATCGCCCACCATCGCCCACAACCCAATCGAGCAAACAACGAAAACCACCCATCATCACCATCGCCGCGTCTGGGTAGTTCCAAGAGGAGCAACAGGGGGGGAGCTATGGCGAAAAGGGAGAAATTCCTCCTTTTCTTCTTTCACTTACATCATTGATCCTGGCACCGGCGTTGATGCGCTGGATCCAGAGGCCCCGCATGTCGCGCTTCTTGTTGCGCCGGTCGCGGTACGCGTACTGCAGGGCTTTCTCGACGCGCTGGCGGGCGATGCGGATGCAGTTCTTGGCTCTCCCGCGGAAGCCCTTGGCGAGATGGAGGATCCTCTCCTTGTTCATCGCCGCGAATCTGTTGCAGAAGCCGAGAACAGAGATGGAGGAAAACCCTAAAAACAGAAGATGAAAGCCCTAAAAACCCTGTTATATTTCACTTGCTTTTTTTCCTTCACTTTCTTCTTCTTCTTTTCAAATCAATCACAAGTTCAAATCTTGACAAAACCACATCCAATCCATCTATTGCATTCAAGTTTTGCTTTGATTTCTTTCTTCCTCTATATACATTAATTCTGGTAAAGAGCCAAAGCTTTTGATTCATACAGATCAGACCAGTAAACAGACATTAGATCAACTAAGTATTTCATTCAAGTTTGCTTTGATTTCTTCCTTCCTCTATATACATTAATTCTGGTTAAGAGCCAAGCTTTTGATTCATACAGATCAGACCACTAAACAGACATTAGATCAACTAAGTATTTCATTCAAGTTTGCTTTGATTTCTTCCTTCCTCTATATACATTAATTCTGGTTAAGAGCCAAGCTTTTGATTCATACAGATCAGACCACTAAACAGACATTAGATCAACCAAGTATTTCATTCAAGTTTGCTTTGATTTCTTTCTTCCTCTATATACATTAATTCTGGTAAAGAGCCAAAGCTTTTGATTCATACAGATCAGACCAGTAACCAGACATTAGATCAACTAAGTATTTCATTCAATTTTCTTCTATATACATTAATGCTGGTTAAGAGCACAGCTTTTGATTCATACAGATCAGACCAGTAAACAGACATTAAATCAACCAAGTGTTTTTCAGTTCTGATTCTTACAGTCAAATTGCAATGAAACGATCAAAAACCAGATCAGATCGTGGGATTTACTGCTGTTTTCAGTGATTTTCAGCATAGTGTCGTTGAGTTCAGATCATCACTATATAGTTGGGTGTTCCATAATACCAGAAAATATGCCAAAACTTGACCAATTTTTCTGATGCATTTGCTTCCTCTCTACATGGCAGACCATTCATCATGTTCTGAACAAGGGTTGCGTTCCAGATTTAAGAGAAAATAACAGATATTGAAAAGAAGCTATATCTTAACAAGAAAAGATATTTCAACCTGAGCACAATAGGATTCGATATCCTCCTCAATAAGGATGAAATAAACCACAATATTCTTCCGCCACAACAGTAGTCATTTCTCTTCCATAATGAGAAGATGCATATGTTTATAACAGACCCCACGAAATAAAGTATCGCATGTCCATGTAACCAAATTTCAAAGAGCAAGTGCTCGATCAGATATTTTGATTGCAGTAGAAAAGCGCACCCAAAATAATAGAATATAACGACTTTGATTGTGATCAGTATTATCAGATTGTGCAAAAATCAAATGCTCGGATTACACAACAAAAATACTTCCTTCAAGTCAACCATGCAAGCATGCAAAGCTTGCACCTGCCAAACAAAACAGTAGTATGGCAAGAACAGGAGAAAATCATGTGTTGAAAATGAAGGCAATCATCATGGCAGATGCCTTATTCTGCTTAAATAGGAACTATTGTAGGCTTCCTATCTCTGATCTGCTCACTGATCCAGAAAGCGATCCAATGCTTTCCGTGCGAATTGTGGGAGGCAAAATGCGCCAGAGTGCATCTGTAGACAATCCACAGTTCTTCGAATTAGCATTTATTAGCATGTATCCAAAATTACAGATTTCTGTACTATCATTGAGATGGAACCAGAAATAGCTACTATACCTGTGTGAAGTCCCGCATCAAAGGTTTACAAAGATAATAATTAACTCATGAGACAATATAATGTTTTAAATGAGGTGGGGATTCAAGTAATGCCAATGCATAATCACATCACAGATTTCTGTTGATTTCTCTGGTGACATTATTTTTTCCGTGCTGTCTATCTTTTGGATTATGTATTGCTGACTGTTTGTAACCATTTAACTCTATATAAGTCATCCCAGTTCCATCTACATAAGCACAATCATTTCTATTTGATGGGCAATATTGGTGAGACTAGTTCCTCTTCCGTAATTCTTATTCACTTTCAATCGATAATTTGCAGCTGCGTTCTGCTTATTCCATTAAGTTTGGGTAGGTATCGTACCTCAGAGTTGTAGAACTTTAAAGGTCTTCTTGTGTCATTCTCAGTGGAACCATCAACTTCTGCTTCAATCTTCTCGATCGGATTCACTGGATTCCGAAAGTCGACCTTGGGGCCATCGGTGGAGCATAACATGAATCCAATGACACCACTAGCACAGAAAAGGAAGCAAGAATAAAATATCAATTCTTCTCAGCCTTTATCTAGGGAGAAACTCTGAGCTACCCCTCCTAGCTTTTCATTCTTTCCCATAAATACCCTGCTTTGTCTTTCCCCAACTGCATTTTTGTCAGCCCTCAATTGAATAATTTTATATACTGAATTGGTTCTTTATTCTCTTCGTTCCATAGGTTCACAAGGGGCCTTCCGTTAAATAAAGTAAGTGCAATATCAAGACAAAATTGCCAGAACCTCATGGATATTTTGGGACTTGCCTTCATTTTAGTTAGTATAAATATATAATCCAAGCAAAATGAGCCTCTAAATCATACCTTGGATAGGTTGGCATACTTGTCCACGCATAGTTTACAGATCCTTTGAATGTCTGCTGACAAGCTGAGAATATATCTTCAATAATCGGAAGATGCAGCCACAAACTCTCAGCTTGAGTACACATAACTCCTCCTGGCCGGAGGGCTCTTGCTAATGACTGATAAAAAGGTTTCTCAAAAAGCTGCTGGGCAGGGCCTGCATACATATTAATACTGTCAGCAGACTGGAGCAGAGAAGTATTTGGAACAAGCAGAAAGTTGGCCTTTACAATGGTTTGGTACGGTACCAAGTATATATCTAGAATAGTAAGATGGTTAATCAGAATAAAAAAAATAGTATACATATACACCTCTAAACTGGTATAATTGTTATAAAAAACTCACCAACAGGATCTGATGAATCCACTATTATGGCATCATAAAATCCTTCAGTTACTTCTTTGAGAAAGGCAGCACCTAGTGGCATGACAATTTGTTAGATCTTGGTATTTAATGCAGCACAAACTTCTACAGCAAATCTGTTATCCATAGGGAACTGTACAGAATTTCGGAGCAGCTTCTTACCATCTCCAACAAAAAGTTTGACTCTTGGATCATCGTAGCCAACCGCAACATCAGGAAAGTACTTTTTGGCTACCTGACACAGGAATGGCGGAAAGTCTCAGCATGAAGGATTAGTCTAACAATGATGTAGAAGTCTAGAATAGTATTCTTTATGTTTAAAGCAAAAAAACTGATAGAAACACCCTCTAACAAATTTGTTGAAAAACAAAGAGATGAAATGACAGATCTACATCTGTAAGACGTTCCATGGCATTCAGCATGACTATGACCACATTGGTTCACATTCCAATAGAATTTAGTTGAAGGACCAGAAAACCACCACTACCAAAAACGGAATGGACATTTCACGGACAGCATTGATTGACACACAATATGAACTAGTGCATGAACACTTTTCCCTGATAAAAGCATCAAGCAGGTCCAAATAAATTCATCTGCCATTGTACTCCACACTCCACATCAGTGAGTTGCAACTCTAACCGGATACTCGTGCATTACCTTTACGTCCACAGCACAGATCAAGCATAACTTGATGTTCAGTGGAATAGGCATGCATCAATTAACAAATCAGATGAAATCAATAAGATGTGAACCATGTCATCCATGCCTATGAACGCAATTGAGTCGATTGGGGGTGATACAACCTCTCCGCCCTTCAAACAGAAATAAGAACAGGTATTCCAAACTTGGACGCATGTTTAGTTCTTCAGCAGAGATAAGCATTTGATTCACTGGACATCAACTACGACCAATAAGGGGATGAAGGAAAATATCACTGGAATTAAACAGCAAGAAAAGAACCCAACCATGAAGCATCTCAAACAATAGTTGACGCTAAACCACGGCTCAAAAACAAGGGCTCATAAGCCGATGAATGATACAGAAGTGAAACCGGCTATAAGAAAAGAACCCAACCACCTTCCCCATCACTGAGAATCATATAGGTAGATGACCCAAGTGATGGCTTCAACGTCTGAATGCAAGTCGTGGGATCAATTGTCACCAAGCCCACCTACAGCTTGGCAACTAATGCATACCCTTACAAATGCCAAGCCTTTTATCTCTTCTACCCGGACACCACCAGGTTCACCCAGATATGAACCTTGACTCACACAAACTTCGCCCAGGTATCAACCCCATCTGCTCTATCTTGCTCTCAGCCAACCTCTGCACACTACAATTTCTCCTCCAACTCAACATGATGCATGTAACTGGCTGAAGAAGTCACATCTATCAATGCATCGATATTACAGAAGCTAACTCTCCCTATCATCACTGCTACCAAACCAACCACAAGAATAGAGTTCAAGTACCCAGCACCAAAAAACTCCCTAGGTGTGGGCTTTTACATATCAAAACACATCAATTAGAGAGAGTGCCGTCTGTCCACATTTTATCTGCTTTTACCTGCAACTAAATCAAATGATATATGAGTCAATTGTTCTATCTTATCCAGAAATAGGACACTAAGTTGTACAGCAAAACATAATATCCCTTCTACTATTATTAGTTTGTTTCCCTCTGAGTCGCCTTTTGGGAGATAATTTACTATGCTAGCATTCGGCATGATTCACCGGGCATTGTTCCGTACTGTTTAATTTGCTATGTCTGCTATACAAATGAGGCTCATGTTCATACTGTTCATGGTGTTACATTTGCAGAAAAGCTTCATTAACATAGTTGGAGAGGAAGCAAAGGTCAAGGATAACCACATAAGTAATGGACAACAAAGATAGAGCATCATGGCATACATATCAAAATAATTGTTCATGGGAACCAGGAAACGCTACATACATCAATCACCATCTTATCGATTTCACATATATCGATCTGCTCCACGGATTTATGCCTCGCCACCTCCCGCAGTACACCTCCATCACCTCCGCCAATCACAAGGACCTGAACAAATTCAAGAGTTTCGGAGAAACTAGCTTGTAAACACGCCAACTCTTTGCTAGCCCGAGGGAAAACACATGCCACGAAGAATCCTTTTTAGACCTTTTTTGGGTTGGGAATGGAACAAAGTGGTAGGTGAGTGATCATCTCTTGGTACGCACACTCATCCCTCTCGGTTAGCTGAATGACACCATCTAAAACAAGGACCTTTCCATACGTTGTCGACTGAAACAAAACAGAAACAACAGTAACATGAGAACAGGAATTGAAACAGGGACCCGACTCACCATCTGAGTCACAATTATATGGGCAAAGAAGCCAGAAAAACCTGGAAGACGAAAACATCTTGAAAGTCGGATTTCGCTTCAAATAGAATCTCCTTAATCTCCAAGGAGTGAGCTTCACCTGCTCATTTTGGTAGCAAAGCAGCAAACAATCAACCAAAGAGAGTCTATAGCGAGAATCTAGAGAAGGCAAAAAGAGCTTTCTTTTTTCTTTCTGCATTTGGCGGGATGATGGAAACCACGTTTCAGACGCCACAGATATACACATATGCGTGTGTATGTAAGTCTGCGAGAGTGATTGTATGCGAATATGTTCGGATGTATGTGTCTGTGTATGTTTGTATGCGTGTATCGGTGTGATAGCAGAGAAAAGAAGGAGGAGGAGGAGGAGAGAAGAAAGGAAAGGAAAGGAAAGAGAGTTTCCATGATACCTGGCCACATTGGACTCAGCTCTGAGAACCATCCAGGTATGACGGTGGAGATGTTGGCGCGGCCCGTCCCGGGCTTGAAGTCCTGCATCCTTGCTACACTGTTTGCCTGATGGAGAGCTGTGACTGAGGAAGAGGAAGGGCAGGCGATGGAGGTAACCTGGAAAGGGGAAGGTCAGTAGAGACAAACGTCTTCTTCTTCAGAAAAAGAAGAACAAGAACAAGAACAAGCAGAAGCAGCACAAGCAGAAGCAGAAGCAGAAGCAGGAGAAGCAGCACAAGCAGAAGCAGAAGAAGGAGAAGGAGAAGAAGAAGAAGAACCTGCAACAGAAGCTCGGAGCTGAAGCTCGGCCTCACGGCTATGGATATGCGCACAGAAGACAGAGAAAATCAGAAGAAGAAAAGCTTCGTGAACCCGCATGGAAAAATACATCCAGATATACTGTGTATATACGTTGTATATACGGTGTCGCTGCGGTCCCTCGTATATACGGTTCTCCATACGTACATTCGTAAGGAGAAATGCATACAGATACGGTGACGCATACGGTTCATTCGCGAGGAGCTTCCATGCATGCATGCTTCCACGCATGTATGTGAGGATATATACGTACGTACGTACGGTGAAGTTCCGGACGTGCGTACGTACGTATAATACGATTGCGGGGTTTTTCTTTGCGTGCGCGAATCGCTGCGTTGCATCGCACAAACCCTGGAAAAAAAAAACCAAAATTTCCCCCCCCAGATACGCTGCGATCGCGTATGTCTGCATGTACGAGAATCGCCTCGCTGTATCCGGAATCGTATTTTTACCCGCGTCTCCGCAAGTCTCGCGAGCTGATTCCATACATGCCTCCGGATGCCATGGGCGCATATGCGATCCGATGCCAACATGCATGCAGGCATGCCATCGCGCCGAGCACGGATTGCTCCTCGAATTCGCTATCATCTTGCGGATTCTTTTTCGTTCGGCAAACGTTGCGATTTACAAGGTTTGCGGTCTACGGCTTGCGCTGAAACCTGGGGAGTGGTGAGCAGGAAAAAAAAAAAAAGCAGAACAGAACAGAACATTGGCTGGAGAAGGTGATGGATATTGTTCCCTAACATACATGTGATCGATTCCATGCGAACCCGTGATACAGTAAAAAAAAAAAAAAAAAAAAAATATCCACCTTGAAAGGAGAAGCTCCCAGATCGACCACTGAGAGATCGATTGATCGATCGATTCCTGTCTGATGCTGCTAATCACGCCTCTCCCTAGATCGACTGCTCAGATCGATTCCATGTCGACTGCTGCTGACCAAATCATTCGTGCTTTTCCACGCCCCCATGTTCGTTGTGAGTGGGGAACATCATTCTTTCTCGCAGAACATACACATCTTTCTCTCTTGGCTGCAATCGACAATGGAGGGGGGATCGAGCAGATATATGCCCGAACTGTTGAAATGCATAAATTCCCCTGCATGATGGCTCCCCCCCAAATTAACACACATCAAACTCCTCGTCAAAGCGTCATTAAATCGAGCGCCAAACCCAGGCCTCGATCTAATCGAAGGAGCCATATCACTCACAGTAACTCCACAAGCTTACTGCGCATTCCTCGACGCTGCCCACCTGATCGATTGCAGTGCTAGTAAAAAAAAACAGCGATCATCGGCAAGATTGAAACACTAAGAAATGCACGTCGAGCGTATAATCGAGCATTTAGATCTCCCCCCCCCTTTTTTCTTACTTTCTCCGCGGAAACTGCTGCCATTCTTCTACGAATCGATTCATCATTAGAAAAATACAAGTGCATTGCCAGGAGCTGTTGGAACTCAAACTGATCTCCAATGGACTATTGCCTTTCTTCGCAAGCAGGTAGGTATGCATGTATGCATGTGTGTGTGTATGTATGCATGTGTGCACGTTTGTATGTCGGTATTCATGTATGGATGGTTGTTATGCATGTATGTGTGTGCATGTATGTATGCATGCACGCACGCCTGTATGTATGTATGTATGTGTGCACGCACGCCTGTATGTATGCATGCCGATATGTATGTATGTGTGCATATATGTATGTATGCATGCCTGTGTGCATGTGCCCGCATGCCATGTCATGCATGGTATGCATGCAGGTGGTCATGCCATGCCATGCCATGCATGGTATCTATGGTGCTCAACAAACAGGTCATGCGTTCGAATCCGGCCATGGCCTGAGAGCTCCCCTGTTCTTCTTCTCGGATCTCTGATTCTCTCGCAGCTTCGGAAGCTCTCATGGCTCCTCCCTCTCCCGAGTAGATGCAAAGCTGCTTCGCCCGAGCAGCAAGGAATCCTTCACGGATCGCTGATCCTCTGCGGCTCGGCTATGGCAGGGAATCCCCGAGAAGAAGCTCTCTGGTTTCACCATTCTTTCGCCAAGAAGACGAAGAGGAGGAGGGCGAAGCAGCAGCAGCAGCAGAAGAAGAAGAGGACGAGGACCGAAGGACTAGATCCGCTCTTCTGAGGGGAGACCTCTTCCGCATCGCTCACACCTTCTCCGAGGCTCTGGTGGCCCACCATCATCTCGTCAAGCATGGCCTCGAGAAGGACGCCTTCCTGTGCGGGCTTCTCGTCCGGCTGTACAACGTTTCGGGTGCATCAGATCACGCCATGGCCGCGTTCGATCGCGCAGCGCCCGATCCTCTGCCGGCGTGGAACTCCTTCATCCGCGCATACGCCTCGAGGGGATCGCTGGCGGAATGTTTGCAGGTTCTTGCGCAGCTTCAGGAGCAGTGCGTCTTGGCAGACAAGTTCAGCTTCATCCCCATCGTGTTGCTGTGCGGGCGCCGTGGATTTCTGCAGCAAGGGAAGCGAATCCACGCATCCGTCGCCCGAGGATCCGAGCAGGAAACGGATGTGGCGTTGGGAACCTCCCTCATCAGCATGTATGGCAAATGTGGTAGCTTCGACGCGGCGAAGCAGAAGCTGTATGGTATGCGCACATGCAACGAGGTCCCGTGGACGGCTCTCGTCTCGTGCTACGCGCAGAGGAAGATGTTTGGAGAGGCCATGGATCTGTTCGCCGAGATGCTGGAGGAGGGCGGAAAGCCCAACAAGGTCACATTCGTATGCATTCTCGATGTGTTCGCGGCTCGATCAGGGATCCACGGCGGGCGCCTGATGCATGCCTGCATCGCCGAGAGCGGCTTCGAAGCAGATGCGAATCTCGGGGTTGCCTTGCTATCCATGTACAGCAGATGCGGGAGCCTGGGCGATGCACGAGCCGCGTGCGATAAGATGAAGGCGAAGACTGCGATTCTGTGGAACGCGATGATCTGCGCATATGCGTCGAACCGGGAAGCGGAGGGAGCGTTCCGGTGCTTCCATCGGCTCGCACAGGAGGGATCTGCGCCGAACAAGACGACGTTTATCTGCATCCTCGACGCATGCGTCGCGGAGCCAGAGTGCCTGAGGCGAGGGAAGAGGGTGCATTCTCGCGCAGTGGAGCTCGGATACGACTCCGATCCGAAGCTCGGAACTGCGCTGATCAACATGTATGGAAGGTGCGGGGCGTTAGGAGATGCACGGAAGGCATATTCGAAGCTGTCGGAGTGGGATGTGGTCGCGCTGACCTCGATGATCGGCGCCTGTAGCGAGCGCGGGCGGTTCCAGGAGGCGATTCGGTTCTTCGTTGAGATGTTGCAGCGAGGCATCGAGCCGAATCAAGTGACTTTTGTATGCATCCTTGATGCTTGTAGCAGCTGCATGGGTGCTCCCGACTGCAGGCGCATGCATGCATTCGCAGTCGAGGATGGGCACGGAAGGAATGGCATCGTCGGAAACGCGTTGATCAGCATGTATGGCAAGCTCGCATGCCCCGACGATGCGCTCGATCTGTTTGAGAGTCTAGGAGAACGAACCGTAGTGTCTTGGACGACGATGATATGCGTGGAGGCGCAGAGAGGCCGACTCCGTGATGCTCTCGCTCTTTTCGGCCGAATGCAAGCGCGTGGTGTTCCGCCCAACGCGGTAACGTTTGCGAGCATGCTCGATGCATGCGCGATCGAGGCTGCTGCGGAGGCAGGAAGGGTGATCCACATGCTCGCGCTGGATCTCGATCTGCAATCGGAAGGTGCTGTCGCGAGTGCCCTCGTCGATATGTATGGGAAGTGTGGGAGCCTCGAAGACGCCAGAGTCATGTTTGCTCGCGCTTCGGAAAGGAAGGAGCCCTTATGGGCGTCGATGATCGCAGTCCATGGGCAGCGAGGCGAGTATGAGCGAATGCGGAAGCTCTTCGACGAGATGGAGGAGAGAGGGATGAAGCCGAGCGCGGCGACCTACATCTCGCTGCTCGAAGCGTGCTGGAGCCATTCGGATGGCGAACGCCTTCACTCTCATCTCGTCGCCTCCGGCTGGAACAAAGATGATGATGATGATGATGCTGATGATGGTGGTGGTGGAGTTGATGTTGATGCTGGTGGTGGTGTTGATGTTGATGCTGGTGATTGTGATGTTGATGCGAGCATAGCGACTGCCCTCATGAACATGTATGGGAGGTGCGGAAATGTGTATGCGGCGGAATGGATGTTCAAGCAGCTGATCGATCCTAATGTGGTTTCGTGGACTTCGATGATCGCGTTGTATGGCCAGCACGGCAGAGGCCAGGATGCACTGAGGCTCTTCCAGAACCACGGTATCGTGCCGAACAAGGTAACGTACGCAGCTCTGCTCGATGCATGCAACCACGAGGGTCTGGTCGAAGAAGCCATGGAGTGCTTGGCGCAAGCTGGCGCCGTCTCCGATGCTGTCGTGCTCGATGCAGATCACTGCGTCTGTATTGTCGATCTGATCGGGCGGCTCGGATGTCTGCGCGAGGCCGAATGCTTGATCCACCGCATGCCGTTTCAGCCTAATCAGGTCATTCTCACTGTGATTCTCGGCGCTTGTAGGCTCCACGGTTGCATCCGTGATGCGGAGCGCATGGCGAACTTCATACTGGAGCTGGATCCGGACAATGCTGCGGCGTTTGTGATGCTTTCCAACATCTATGCTTCACGGGCTCATCCACCCACATCCATCTGATGATGATCGCTCGTTTGTGCTCTTCGGAAAATTCCTGGTCACTGTCGCCTTGATTTGTGGCATCTTTGAAGCTCGCTTCATTGGCATACTTTGCATTGCATTGATTGAAGGTTGTGAAGCACTGCATTGGTCAAAACTTAGGTCTCTGCTCGGTCGTTTCTGCATCGAGCATTCTTGTCGATTGGACAGTTTGATCGTCTGCAGATTTGATGGAGATTGGATGGATCCCATCCATGCGGAAGATGCCATCGTGGAGAGAAGTGGACCGCGCTTTGACTCGGCTCGCTGCCAGTGTCGCGACATGAGGTTTGAATGTCGAAGCGGCTCGTTGACTGTGTCGCGACACGGGAGGTTTTTAATGTCGAAGGGCCCTGTAACTTTGCCAGGATTCTTCCGGGCGATGTGAATCGATGAAAGAGATCATGTGATAGTAACAACAGAGAGTTCAGTCAGTCAGTCAGTAGTTTTGAAAACAGATGACTGCCATTGAGCTGACTCCTGAATAACAACTGTATTTTACCGAGGGTGGAATCACATGCTGTGCGCAGAAATAGAGCTTCAAGAAGCAAGACACACAACGAGCGAGCTTGGAAGAAGAGTCGGAGCGATTCTTTCCTTTTCTTTTCTCTTTTTTTACCGAAGGTGAAAAATGATCCAAACCAGGGCTAGAACTGGCCAACGCTGCAGTACCACGGGAAGATTGGTTTCATACCGATTGCCTTCTGCTTGTTTTTATTTACAGAGACAAAACATTAAATTGATTTATTTTCCCCTAAACCCTAGTCCCTTGTATCGTAACCTCTCTTATCGAAACCCTAATCTCTAATATCAAAACCCAGAATCTATTATCCAAACCCTAATACGTTATATCGGAGCCCTAATCTCTTCTTAGATCGGAACCCTAATCTCGTGTATCGAAACCCTCTACGCCAATCTTTTATGTCTGAACCATAAACCATCTTATATATGAATTCTGATCTCCTGCATACTAAACTCCATCTCTTATGCGTGTATTCGTGTGCGTATTCTTGTACGTATTTGTATGCGTATTCGTGTACGTATTATTGTATGTATTCTTGTACGTATTTGTACTGTTTCTGCGTCGCGCTGTGTCTGCTCCCGCCCGCCATAGCCACGCGCACAGAGGACGAAACCCTAGAAATGAGCAGGAGGCCGTGAAGCAGAGGAAGAATCGGCAGGATCCGCAGCAGACGTTCGGTCGGGAGGATCAGACGCTTGAGAAGGAAGTCTCTCTGCGGGAACCGAAGCGTTTTCTCGGACACAGGTCGCCTCCGCAGACATGGCTTTGGTCGCTCGATCCGTCCACAGCAGGCTCGGGCCTGATCGCGGCGTTGCTCCTAGCTCTGCCCTCGCCGGCGCCATCTTCATGTGCAACAGAACGACGATGAAAGAGTGCCTTGACCTTCTCCTGTTCGGGCTCCCTCGCAGCAGGAGGGCGCTGGTGGAGCAGATCCTCCCTGGGATGAAACTGTTCTTGTTCGAGTTCGAGCGGCGGGAGCTGTGGGGCGTCTTCGAGGCGACGTCGTGCGGTGCCATGGACATCATTCCGAATGCGTACACAGGAGGATCGTTTTCTTGGCAGGTTCGTCTTCTTTGTTGTGAGCACATCATGGTTGCAGACGATCCAATCCTGTGGATAGGTTTTCTGCGCGTTGCTTCTGTTCCTGCTTGTCTCACGGTTTCTGTCATCATGCGTGTTCGCCATTCTCCATTGTGTGCGTGTGTAAGGTTCGTGTGAGACCCATTCATGAATATTTCTGTTTGAAAGAGGAGGAGTTCCGCGAAGCTATCAGAGACAATTACTATGAGAAGCACAAGTTCCATATCCACCTGAACGAAAGCCAAGTAAGCGAGAATTGCTCTCCCTGACCACATTCTTACATACTTCATGGCTCTCAGAGACATCATAACGTTTCTTTTTTATATCAATGAATCGCCATGGTAGGTCTCCCACCTTTCCAGATTGTTTCTAGAAAAATGTACTACCGAAATCTATTCGGAAGTAGCTTTTATGCAAGGAGATGGTCACTGCATTCCTAACAGGAATTCACTAGGTTTTCTCGAAGGATTGGTAGATGCTCAGTTGTCATCTCATACGAGCGATGGGATGAATGTACAGATTCGACGTTATGAATCTTTGAAACCCAATGATAGGTCCGTGTGGTCTAGGATCTCGGAATGCCCAAAGGCTACATTGCCATTATCCTATGGTAAAGAGAAGGAAAACGTGCTCTTGGATTTAGCTTCGGTCATTGATCTGAATGCTACTGTTACAATGCCTTCCTCGTCCCAAACTACGCCCAAAAAACCTTTGACTAAACCAAACCTGGCTATTGCAAATGATAGTGAAGACGGTTGTAGATCTGAGCTATTAATGGAAGATTGCTCCTTTGCAGAAGAGTTTCCTGTTCAATTCAAACGAAGAAGGTCGAACAGTGGCCATGACAAAGAATGTATTGACCACCCGGCAAAGAAGCTGAGGAGGAAATTGTCTAGACCCTCGTTTGATGTTTCTGACGTTCCGGTTGAGCTCATACAACCAGAGACAGACAATGCGTCGTCGAACCCTGTCATAACTGATGCTAATGCAAAGATGGGGGAGGCAGATGAAACCCTTGCTATTCCTGCTCTTTCAAACTGCAAAGATTCTGATCTGAGCCCACCTCTGGCCATCGAGGATCGTTCGTTGCAATCTTCCTCTGCACAAGGCAGCGTGGGAAGTCCAATACTAGTTGCTACTCCAAATGTTCAGGAGAGCAATGAGAATGAAGGAAATTACTCGTTGGTTGTGAAGCATTCATCACGAAACGATGTTGCCGAAAATTATCAGCCATCAGACAATCATGGTATCAGGGATGGGAATGCTTTGGCTGGAGAAGATTGTCCGGTTAGAGCATCGAAAGGTACCTTTGGCTACAATCAGGTTGAAATGAAACATTCAGACACGTCTGGGAGGGTTATTGGTCCTGAGGTTTCAACCCTCAACTCAGAACTTGCGGGTGATGCTGTGAATCTGTCCAGTGAAATGCCAACAGATTCCGTAATTTCAAGGATAACAGTTTCTGAGAAGAGGCCAAGTACGTTGTCAGAGGCAAGTAGCATTGATGATGAGTCCGTATGTACACAGCTGGCCCTTGGCATGCCCATCCATAGCTGTTCGTATAATGGAAATGTTAAGATAAAAAGACAACAATCTCAATCATATGGACACCTACTTTCACTTGGGCAGCCAATTTGTATGCAAGCCCCAGAAACAGAAGGAAGCAACGCAGAACAAGGTATTCCAGTTCTGCTGGTAAACAACGATGGCACAGACTTGGCAGATGCACCATTTCGCTCGTGTGGGTCTATTTCAGTTGAAAGCCTTTGCAATCAATTGCAGATGAGCAGCAACTTGTCCAATGAAATCGATCTGAAGTTGTTCTTGCAAAGTGGGGTTCAAGTTTCTGGTGTGAAACTTCACTTAGGATCATCACCTTGCCTAATTCTTGAGCTTGAGGATTCCCTGGTTGTGTCTAGTGTCGATAACACACCTAAAAGCAGTTGAATTCAAGGAAAGAACAAAAACTCGAAGGAAGAAGCCGACTTTAGTTTCAGTTTGGTAGGAGTAAATATGGGCGAAGATGCATAGAGAAGAGTTGGAACTTGTAGAGCGTTTCATGTGATGTAATCCACTGAGACGTTGTTCTCTGGTGGATAGAGAATGTGCGGATGTCCATCTGTTCCCTGGCGAAGCCAAGGTTGAACTTCCCATTTTTTTTAACGCTCTTCGTTGCTTGTCATGCGATGAAGAGGGCAAAGACAACTCCGTTTTGTATCGATTTCTTTGTAGCCTGTGAAGCTGTTATATGGAATGAAAGTATGAAAGAGTGTACAAGCCCTTGTCAGTCATGCATGTTTCATTTTCTTCAACTGTAAACCTCTACAATTGGAAAGGCTTCTCTGTGCAGCTTACAGGATACTGCCATTGTTTTGAGGAGCCGAATGTGGGGGAGAAACTCCGCAGGAATCAGTCGCTGGTTTTCACCGCCATCGATCGCTCCTGTTTAGCATCGGCATGTCACAATCGTTCAACCTCGGATTACTAGCGTGAGAGGTACCTTGTTCATTGCTATCTCCATGTTGGTAAATGGATAGATAGATGATGTGAGCTCGGAGCACAATGCTGATAGAATGGTGCCTTGAATCCAACATCTATCTATCTGTCTATCTATCCATCTATCTATCTATCTATCTATCTATCTATGAGAAATATATGCTTAAGAAGATGCTGAAGTATCTTCCTTTCTCCCATGTTGAATGGACACCTTCCGATGATGCACTTGCATCGTGTCGTGCCTTCTTGCTCTTGCCGATGATAATGAAACAAATGCCTGTGGCTTGGGTAGAGAATGGGGGCGATATGCAGGTTTTTTGAAAGGTATTTCAGGTTTTCCAATAGGTGACTTTGAAATGGAGAGCGAGCTTTGGGATATCGCATCAAGGCTGTTTTTTTTGGCCATTTGGAGATGCACGTCTCCGGCAACGTGGAAGTGTCTATGAAGCTGGAGAGAGACTTGTCGGGAATAACGATCGATCCGCAGAAAAGGAGAAGATGATTGGATCCATGAGATCTCTCTTTCGATGTATTGGATTGCACGCCATCTCTCGTATCTTCTCGGCAGAGCACAGAAATCTTCCTCCAGGAACATATACATCAGATCTGGAGGGGAAAAACAGAGGATAGGAGGAGGATGCAGAACAGAAAGAAACAGAGGCACATAGCGGCTACCTCGGTGTAATTGTGTGGCCCCCTCTGGTTCGATGATATCAGCCTTTGTTGATGTTTCGAGCCTCCCAACGGTTCGTATCGAGCTCGTCGCAGAAAATCCCCATTGGAGCTGACGATGGATTGAGGCAAAATGGCGACTCTTGCATTATCTTGTGATCTTTCTTCACCATCGCCATCACCACCACCATCGTGATCATCATCGTCACCGCCGCCATCGTCGTCACCTTCAAAGCATCATCACCACCACCACCATCCTCATGACTGCCACCATCATCATCATCATCGCTATCGTCAGCAACACCACCATCAACATCGGTGTCATCAACAGCACCATCAGCATCGGTGTCATCAGCAGCAGCACCATCATCATCAGCAAGAGCATCATCGGGATCGTCATCATTGTTGCCGTCGTCGTCACCGTCATCGTTAGCAGCGGCAGCATCAGCATTGTCAGCAATGGCAGCGGCAGCATCGGCATTGTCAGCAATGGCAACGGCAGCATTATCGGCGGCGCCGTTGATGCTGCTGGTGATGATGGCCATGAAGAAGAAGAAGAAGAAGAAGAAGAAGAAGATGATGATGATGGTGGTGGTGGTGGTGGTGGTGATGATGGTGATGGTGGTGATGGTGATGGTGATGATGGTGATGGCGGTGGTGGTGATGGTGATGGCGGTGGTGGTGATGGTGATGGCGGTGGTGGTGATGGTGATGGCGGTGGTGGTGATGATGATGATGGTTGCAGTGGTGATGATGGTGATGGTGGTGATGATGATGATGGTGGTGATGATGATGATGATGGTGAACACAACGGTGGTGATGATGGTGATGGTGGTGATGATGATGATGGTGGTGATGATGATGATGGTGGTGGTGGCGGTGCTGTTGATGGTGATGGTGGTGGAGCAACTGGGGCGATGATGCATGCGGCGCTACCTGACACGGGCACGTACATACATACACACACATAGCCACGCATACATCCAGCCATACATACACCCACGCACACATACATCCAATGGACATGCAACGCGTGCATACATACACATCCGCGCATGCATGCATGCATGCATGCATGTACACACCCAGAAGCGGGCGCGCGCGCGTGTGAAAGCAATCTTCGGCTGCACGCCTGCGCGGAAACACTCAGAAGAAAAAAAAACAAAAAACAAAAAACAAAGCAATTTAAGGGAAAAAGAAGAAGAAGAAGAAGGAAGAAGAAGAAGAAAAGCCAAAACGCAAACGCAAACGCAAACTCGGCACGTGCGCGGCGCACGTGCGGAGCGGGCGGTTTCACACGAGGCCGGACAAAACCAGAAAAAACAAAGGAAGAAGGAAAAAGCTTCGTCTTCTCCATCATCGCCATCGCCATCGCCATCGCCATCGCCATCGCCATCGCCAGCAGCTTCTTCTTCTTCTTCTTCTTCTTCTTCTTCTTCTTCTGCTGCTGCTTCTTCTGCTGCTTCTTCTGCTTCTTGCCTGAGGAGAGGAAGGGATTCCTTCAGCCATGGCGTCTTCTTCTGCTTCTGTTTCTTGTTCTTGTTCTTGTTCTTCTTGTTCTGCTTCTGCGGTCTGCTTCAGCTTCTGCTTCACCGTTACAGGCCGCAGATTGATTAACCCTAAACCCTAAACCCTAAACCCTAAACCCTAAACCCTAAACCCTAAACCCCCTCCTGCCCCGCCATGGTCTGCCCTTCCTCTCCCTCGCCTTCTTCTTCTTCTTCTTCTTCTTCTTCTTCTTCTTCTTCTTCTTCTTCTCCCCAGCCCCTCTCCCCTTACCCTAACCCTAACCCTAACCCTAACCCTAACCACACTCATGGCCGCGTCGGGAGAATGCACCAGTCTCAGATCCTGTCGGACCCTGCCTTCGCCTCTGCTCTTCTTCACCACCACCACCACCATCTCCATCGCCATCGCCATCTCCATCGCCGCTGTTGAATCTCTCGCGCGCGCTCAAGCTTCCTGCATTCTCTCATTCTCTCTCTCTCTCTCTCATTCTCTCTCTGTCGTCCTCTCTCTCCGTGATGGGGGATCGCTCTCTCGCTGAGCGCTCTCAGAGCGAATGCTCGCCATGGACTCTGAGAGCGTTCGAAAGCGGGAGGGAGAGGAAGTGAGAGGCGGATGTGGGGACGAAGGGTGGAGGCCATGGCGATGGGAGCTCGCTCCCCTTTCCGCCTCGCCATGGATCTCGAGAGGAGAGACCTACTGCCACAGGAAGAAGAAGGGCGGCATCAAAACCCTAGAACCTCTGCGCGCGGCGGGGGGGGGCGAGTTAGGGTTTTTCTGCGGGGAGAAAAACCCTAGAATCGAGAAGGCAGCGACCTCAAGAACCCTCATCGCCGTCTTCAGATCCTCACCATTCTTTCGTCTTCTTCTTCTTCTTCGTCTTCTTCTTCTTCTTCTTTTCCTCCTGCTTGATCGCCATCACCATCGCCATCGCCATCGCCATCACCACTATGATCATCATCACCATCGCCATTACCTCCATCATCATCGTCGTCGTCTTCATCATCCGCCATCGTCTTCTTGTTCTGAACCAGGGAATGGACGGAAACTGGTCCGATGCAATTCAAATTGCTCTCTTTTATCTCTCTCTATTTTTCTCACTATTCATCTTCTCCTTCATCCTCGGTGCTTCTGCATCATTCTCGTCGTCTTCATCATCATCGTCGTCATCGTCATCTTCATCACCGCCCTGAATCAGATCAGATCAGATCAGATCAGATCAGATCCGCATTGTCATGGGAACTGTAATTCAAATTGCTTCTTTTGTTTTTTGGGTGCTTCATGATTAACACCACCAGTATCGTCGTCGTCATCACCATCATCATCATTCTCACCACTATCTTGCGAAGCTTTTCTTTTTCTGCTTAGGGAAAAGAGAGGAAGAAAGAAAGAAAGAAAGAAAGAAAGAAAGAAA
>JBBBWG010030864.1:54798-75396 GCA_037176905.1 Azolla pinnata | reverse complement strand
TTTCGATGTTAATTCGAGCTCACAAAATCAATCCATTTGGTCCTAATCGAAGTAATGAGAATCACGCGCTAATTTCTAGGTTTTGTTTGTTTCGCGTTTTGTTTTTTTTGTTGTTTTAAATTTCCCCCAAAAACAAATGGTAAATAGACAGATGAAAGGAAAAAAGAAGAGAGAGGAAAAAAGAAGAGAGAGGAAAAAAGAAGAGAGAGAAGAGAACGTTTCTTCTTCTTCGTCGTCGTCTTCTTCTTCTTCTTCTTCGTCGTCGTCGTCTTCCTTCTGCTTCTTCGTCGTCGTCGTCGTCTTCCTTCTGCTTCTGCTTCTGCTTCTGCTTCCCCGCTCCTCCTGATCGCCATCGCCATCGCCATCGCCATCGCCATCCATCCTTCAGCAAGCAAGAAAGCAAGAAAGCAGGTCGGCGCGCATGATGTCAGGCCCCGCCATCGCCACTCCTACCCGAGCTCCTCCCCCTGATGCTGCTGCTGCTGCTGCTGATGATGATGATGATGATGATGATGATGATGATGGTAGTGGTGGTGGTGGTGGTGGTGACGCGGATGAATCTGACGAGGACGCTGATGAGGAGGAGCTACAACAAGCATCTGATCGGGGGGACGATGCTGTTGTTGTTGTTGCCAGCTTCGATCCTAGTGGCCCAGCTGCTGCTGCTCTTGCGAGCTCAGCCGATCAAGGCGTTTCGAGCAGCAGCAGCAGGAACACGAGGAGGAGAAACGATGGTGATGATACGAGTGGAGCCGGAGGCGTAGTAGGCAGCAGTCGCCGAGGAGGCGGCGGCGGCGGCGGCAGCTTCGGGAGCAGCAGCTTCGGGAGCAGCTTCGGCAGCAGCAGCAGCAGCAGAAGGATGATGATGATGATGATGATGAGGAGGAGGACGACGGCGAGCATCCCTTCTGTAGATGTCGTCACTAGGAAGGACAGGAACAGGCGGGAGGAGCGCCCGATCATCATCGTGGACGGCGGCGGCGGCGGCGGCGGCGGCGGCGGAAGCAATGGCGGAGAGCAGGAGATGAAGTGCATTGGGACGATCAACAGCAGCGGCGGAAGCAAGCTGCAGAAGCAGAAGAAGCAGCAGCAGCAGGAGGAGGCGGTGGAGAGGGAAGGAAGCAGCGGAAGCAGCGGAAGCGGGCGAAGCAGGCGAAGCAGGAGCGTGGCGATGGTGGAGAGCCATGGCGCGTGCTCGCTGGTGGCGGCGGGGGGGTACCTGTACGCGGGCGCGAGCTCGAGCAACGCCATAGCCGTGTGGGAGATCGAGGCGACGGTGGCGGAGCCGGCGAGGGCGGGGTACTGCGAGTACGAGCTGGGGAGGAGGAGGAGGAGGAGATGGTGGCGATGGCGGGGCGGCGATGGCGATGGCGATGGCGATGGCGATGGCGATGGCGATGGCGGAGGAGCAGTGAGGGCGATGGCGGTGGCGGGGGAGAAGCTGATGAGCGCGCACCACGATCAGAGGATCCGCGTGTGGCGCCGCTCCGCCGCCCGCCATAGCCAGCCGCAGCAGCAGCGCTTCGTCGTCATCGGCAGCAGCAGAAGCAGAAGCAGGAGCTCCAGCTCCTCCGCCTCCGGCTTCCATGAATTCTTCAAGCTCCTCGCCACCATGCCCACTCTGCAGAACTTGCTGCGCACCTTCTTCTCCTCCTCCTCGTCGCCGTCGTCGTCTCCGTCGCCGCCGTCGTCGTCTTCTTCGCGGCTCGATCGCCATCGCCGCCGCCGCCGCCGCCTGTGGATCGAGCACTCCGACGCCATCTCCGCCCTCGCCCTCAGCCGCCGCGCCCGCTTCCTCTACTCCGCCTCCTGGGACCGCAGCGTCAGGGTTTGGCGCCTCTCCGACTTCTCCTGCGTCGAGGCTCTGCACCACGCGCACGACGACGCCGTCAACGCCATCGCCGTCTCCCACGACGGCGACGACGAGGACGATGACGAGGACGACGGCGGCGATGGCGGCGACGAGCACGGCCTCCTCTACACGGCCTCCGCCGACGGCAAGATCAAGGTCTGGGCCATGTGCCCTTCTTCTGCCTCCTCCTCCTCCTCCTCCTCCTCCGCCGCCGCCGCGTCGCAGAAGCAGAAGCAGAAGCAGAAGCAGCTGCAGCAGAAGAAGAAGAATCTGACGATGATTCAGACGAAGAATCGGGGCACCCGCCACACGCTGCTGGCCACGCTCGACGGCCACCGCTCCGCCGTGAATGCGCTGGCGCTGCTCCGCCTCCGCTATGGCCATGGCCATGGCGGCGGCGGCTGCGGCGGCCGCCCTCCTGCTACTTCCGCCATGGCGGCTGCTGCTGCTGCTGCTGCTGCTGCTCCCGATCGTGGAGATGGAGACGGAGACGAAGACGGAGACGGAGATGGAGATGGAGATGGAGATGGAGATGGAGATGGAGATGATCATGATCATCATCGCCGCCGCCGCTGCTGCTGCTGCGCTAGAGCATCTTCGCGGCTCCTGTTGTACTCGGGGGCGGCGGAGATCCTGGTGTGGGAGAGGAGGGAGGAAGCTGCTGCTGCAGATGATGATGGTGGTGATGATGATGATGGTGATGGTGATGGTGATGGTGATGGTGGTGATGGTGGTGATGGTGATGATGGTGATGATGGTGACTATGGCAACGGGGAGCAGCAGCACATGCGCGTGGTGGGCGCCCTGCGCGGCCACCGCCAGCCCGTGCTGTCGCTGGCCGTAGTACCATCTCGCCATCGCCACCATCGCCACCATCGCCACCACCATCATCACCATCATCGCCATCGCCATCGCCACCATCATGACGGTGATGGTGACGATGGTGAGGATGAGGATGGTGGTGCAGGTGATGAGACGCGGCTGCTCTGCAGCGGATCCGCCGATCGGACGGTCCGCATTTGGTCCGTCAGCTGCCGGCCGGCTGCCGATCTGACGGCCGTGGCGGGCGGCCGGCGGCGGCGCCGGCCACGTCAGCGCCAGCTGGCGCACACGTGTGTGGCCGTCCTGCAGGGCCACTCGGGGCCGGTCAAATGCCTGGCCACGTGGCCACCATCGCCAACATCGCCGCCGCCACCATCATCATCATCATCATCATCATCATCATCATCATCACCGCCGTCATCATCATCATCGTCATCCTCAACAGCTGCCATAACCGCCGCATCATCATCATCATCAACAGCTGCCATCACCTCCAGCATTTCACCGTCATCATCATCATCATCATCATCATCATCATCATCAACAGCTGCCATCACCTCCAGCACTTCACCGTCATCATCATCATCATCATCAACAGCTGCCATCACCTCCAACGCTTCACCACCATCATCAGCATCATCATCATCATCATCAACATCAACATCAGCATCAGCATCACTAGCATCAGCATCAGCATCAACTGTATCTTCAGCATCTGCCGGGCTATCGGTTTCGAACTCGGCTGCCGCCGCCGCCGCCGCCGGGATCTACCTGTTTAGCGGCAGCTCCGATCGCGAGATCAAGATCTGGTGGATCCCGTTCCCCGATTCCAATCGCGCCACGCCCTAATCATCTGCCAATTTCAACTCTTATAATCGTCAATCGATCCAATTGTCTGCCTATTTTCACTGTAATGATCATCAATCGATCCGATCGTTCACCAATTTAACTCCTATGATCATCTGCCGATTTTAACTGTAATCATCATCAATCGATCCAATCATCTGCCGATTTTAACTCCTATAATCATCGTCAATCGATCCAATCTTCTGTCGATTTTAACTCCTATAGTCATCAATCGATCCAATCATCTGTCGATTTTAACTCTTATAATCATCAATCGATCCAATCATCTGCCAATTTTAACTGTAATCATATCATCAATCGATCCAATCATCTATCAATTTTTAACTCTTATAATCATATCAATCGATCCAATCATCTGCCAATTTTAACCGTAATGGTCATCAATCGATCCAATAATCTGCCAATTTTAACTGTAATAATGATCATCGCTCGATCCAGCCTTTTAACCTCGTACTACACTAATCTCAATTAACCCACAAATCATCTTGAATCCCTGCACAATATCTGGACACTACTCCGCATCCTCTTCTTATCCTATACAGTACATACCCATAACCATCAAAGCTTCCAATACACATTTGTTTTGATTGCTGATTCAGCACTTCTCCCCCTACATACTACTAATTCTTTTTGGAATGAATTGTCTCCTTTTTCCGCCACAGTTTATATCTTCTTTCCCTCTTGATGATGCCCAATGCAGAGGGGGCAAAAGGAAAGAGGATAAAAATATACACATATATTATATATATATATATATATAAAGAGCCTCTGTTGATGTTATGGGCTTGGCTTCCCTGTTCCCTGACGGTGGAAATAAATTCTTCTGCAACAACCTGCTCCATCGATCAAGCTGACCTTTAAGAATCAGACAGAACAGATATATACATAATATGCTATGTGCTATATACATTGCAAAAAAAACAATATGTGGTTCAGTTCAACAAGGGATGAATTGAAGGTTCCCATAATTCCAAGTTTAGGGTTCAGGAATTCCAACACAGCTCCTGTTCTCTCTTCACAGCTGTTAGAGATCTTTGTTTAAAATCATTGGGCTTTTCCTTTTGCAGTCAGTGCTTATACCAGCTTTGGCTTCTCCATCAATGAAACACAAGCTTGGCAGCTCTGAGGTGGATTCCATCCCATGACAAAGAGCCATGTCTGTTGCCATCCTCCTTCCCTTCTGAGCATCATCACAATCATCATCATCTTCAACTTTCCTGAAGTGCAGTCGAGCTTTTACCAAGATCTTTACCAATCCTCATGTGGGCCATGGCACTCTCATTCCCGCATTCCCTCATAACCTGTCTTCACCACTATTATTATGTCCTGGGGCCTAGACACCACTTGCATCCCTTGCCTTTGACAAATCTTCAGTGTGTACAAGCTTCCAAGCTGTGGACTTACATATATAGTGGGATCCAGCCACTTTCTTTCTATCAAACCTATTAGTTTGCGGAAAACTGTACAGATTTGATAGATATATGTATCACAGCCTTCACAATGTAAAGCCGATGGCTCATTTGAACCCGTGGAGATCATGATCCACAGACATGTTTTGAGTTGTTATCAGATTTCCATGGGGGTGGGTCCAGAAAGCTGTGCAACACGACATGCATTGCACAGCTGAAGGCTTGGAATCATGGGAGACCTAGGGTCCCACTCGGCAATCGTGAATGGCCACAGATCCCTTTGAAATCCATCCAGCAGTTCCCATAGAAACCAGCAAACTACCTCAATCACAAACACTTTGCTCACAGCAGCAGCGGTTCGCAAGGCTTTGATGAAAGATTCGGAGAAGAATGGGCAAAAAAATGCTGTGTCCTACAGTGTAAAAGGAAGATGCTGATGGAGAAGGCAGTCGGATAAGAGTCAATGCAATTACACTGGCTCCATGGAACACACATGCAACTAGTAGGACAAAGACAGAAAAGCTGTAACAGAACTTTGAGTTGATGACAAGGCAATGCGATGACAGGAGAAACTCGATCAGAGCATCATCCATAATGTGCTAAAGTGATACAACCAACCGAATGGCCGATCGGGCTGTTAAAACAGACTTTACTGATCTGCAACAACATGCATGAAAAATCAGTTTCTTGAAGGCATTTTACTGAGCTATGATGCACTTGAAACAAATTTTGTTGGCCGTTCAGTGAAGATCAGTAGTAAGTACCTTGTCATGGATGTCAATTGATCCATGTCTTGTATGCCATACGCCTCCACATTTCAACCATTGCAGCTGTTACCTGCTCATCATCTCAAGCTTGACATTTCCATATCTGTCCCGTCAAACAAGAGAAGGGGTATCTACCATACCACCACCAACCTGCACTTTTATTTTTTTACATGTGAGCAACGAAGCACAGCAGTCAGTTAGTGAAAACTCACGCATTCCAATGTCTCATATAACAGCGCTGTCTATTGAGCACTTCGAAGTGGACATTAAAGAAAAAGTGGCTCTTAAAAAATGGCATCACGCCACACCAGTCAATAAAATGAAAGCGTTCTTATACTCCAAATGGTAGATAGAAACATTTAGATGGAAACGGTCTTCACCCCAAAGACTTGATTGATTTCACAAAGGAGGGAGTTAAGCCCATCATATCATATATCTTTTAGTAGTAAGCATATGAGGAGAGTCCAAAATGATTTTTTTGAATTTTTTCCATGATTATCTAAACAAACTTTGCATTCACTTTAACACACAAAAACTCAGCTACAACCCAATTCTTCATCGTAGATCCTAACCATAGAATTATACCCTGATGTACTTCTCCAAAAACGCTTGAAATCTCCTACAAAACTTTCCGCTCTTTTTGTCTTTCAAATACTCTCATCAGTTTGGTGGATAGACATCATCAGGCGGGTTCGTTATTTTTGACGGTAATACAAAATGAGGACACAGAAATGGAAGGTGGGGTAAATGGGCAACCAAAACAAAGAAAAAAAAAACAAGCCTTTAGAAGCCAAAGAAGCCGAGTTCACTGGCTCTTTCTTTCTCAAATGTCTCGAAATACTGATAGATAATGGTAACAGCAAGGAGTATTCCAGTACCGGATCCAATGGCTCCCATGAAATCTGCTACGACAGTTAAAGCACCAATACACATACCACCAAAAGCAGCAGCTGTGGGAATATATCGATTAAGCTCTTTCTGCAAATTTGATTCCCTGTGGCCAGGCATTACCATTTGTTGTTCCTGAGAAGACCATCAACAAACAAATAGTCAGCAGAGCTTACGATCATGAAAAATGAGAAACAGGTTTCTATATCACAACCTTTCCAAAAAGATATATGTTCAGAATACAAGCTTAAACTTGCAATCAACAAAACCTCTATAGTTGTTCTTAATAACAAGAACTATGCATCCATCCAGTCATACATGCATGCATGCATACATATATTTGTATCTACACCTTCAGCTGTCTTGCAACATCTCGAGCCGATGATCCTGAGACTTCGATCCATGTCTTTGAAAACAGTGCACATGCTGAAAGCGTGAAAATCAGATAAAATAATGCATGAAATGGGTTGGCTGCCATATCCGCCAAGCTGCAAACGTTATACATCATAGATCTGGTCAATGATATGATATTGCATTGTACCACAGGTTAACAAAACAAGATAGCACTTAACGAGGATACAATACAATGACAAAAAAAATACGAATACCTTGCAGGAGGCGTGATGTAATATACTAGACCCCCTACAGGGATAAGCTGACCACTTGAAGAGTACTCAGATTCTTTCCACTTTCCAAGTAGATTCACAAGGATGTTATTGCTATACCTCCGGAACAAAAGCTGCAGTATAAACGATATATATATATATACATATATAGAAATGATGTGATATACTAAAATGAGATGAAAATGTAAATAACCTAGTAAAAATACTCTATTTAAAAATTCACTTAGAGAAGCATTTTACCTGTGAGATGAAGTATAGATTTGAGACCAACGCTGATTGCAGAATAATCGGCATGTTGGATGTATAGAAAAGCTTGATAGGATAGGATCCCTGCTGTCCTCGGGCATTCTTCGATCGGACAGGAAGAACAACTCGAAATCCTTGAAAGTAGATGACAATGAGGAAGACAAGTACCGTGGCTAGCAAATTCGTAACATTGGGAAGGTTTTGGCGGTAAAATGCTTCTCGAAGAGCTCCCACTTTATTTGTCCGTGTAATCAATAGGTGAAATAAAGCTATCACTGCTCCTTCGAATTCAGCACCCCGACCGCTGTTGATCGTGGTCGGACTAAAAGCCTTCCATATAATGTTCTCACTGTAGAATCAAGTAAGAGAACCATCAGGCTGGGCTAAGATTATTTGGAAATGCATATTTAGATTCAGCAATTTAAGACCAAAATAGTTTATATGATCTAAAATAATATAAATATTAAAGATTAAAGAATACCAGATGTTGGTTGCAATGAACAAGGAGATACCAGAACCCAAACCATAACCCTTCTGCAAAAGCTCGTCAAGACAAATCACAATTATGCCGGCAAAAAATAGTTGAATTATTATGAGTATTGCATTGCCTGCGCCTAGATCTCTCACATCCCCATACATGCCTGACAGCACATAGGCTACAGCCTCACCAATCGTGATCAAAACCCCTAGGAGCTTTTGAGCACCGTTTCTGTAACCAGTAAGGAAAAGAACTTAGCCCCAATTGCAAAGCTGGAAACATATGACGCGACATGTAAAAATCACCACCAAAGAAACATCTATTAATTATTATTACATAAGCGAACATGGCCTTCCCCCCTTATCTCGACAAAGGTGAAGAAACCCATTCCCAATTAACAAGCACAAAACAGCCTTCTCTCACCCTTATTCAGAGTATTATCATGTACACGGCACTCACCACATTTATGCACAAAAAGCATCGTCTATTATCATCATGTACAACAAGCATGGTCAAACATCAGTAGTTAACATGCACATCGATGAACAGCTACCATGTAGTCAGACAACATCATCGTTCGCCACACCAATAGATATCTAACATGTCAACGAAAGCACCATCTTTTCCCACTTCATGAATCAGCAATCATCACGTAGACAACAGCCTGATGACATATTTAAACAACTACCATGCCAACGGAAAGCACTATCTTTTCTGACATCAATCGACAACTCTGATGTAAACTAAAAAATATGAAATTTCCCCACATCATCAATCAGCAATTACCGCACAGACAACTGAAAAAACCATAGGCGATTACTATGAGGACACTCCAGCTGCATAAATTAAGAATGAGAAGTCGCAGCTATTGATAAAACAATACATAAGAAGGGCAAAGTTCGAAAAGATCTTACAGAAGGGCCCGATCTTCCTTGACATTGTTGTCAACCTCAATGATCTTTGAACCAGCAAGAAGTTGCATAATCATGCCTGACGTGACAATGGGAGTGATGCCGAGCTCCATAAGCGTGCCCCGATTAGATGCAAGAATGACGCGCATCCAATAGAAAGGGTCGGATCCCGTGGCTGAATGTATGCCATAGAGAGGGAGCTGGCTGCATACGAGAAACACAAAGAGCGACACCACTGTGTAGAGCACCTTCTCACGGAAGGGAATTCTTCGATCCGCTGTCTGAACCTCAGGAAGGAAAGACAGGAACGGACGCACCAGATGAAGCACACGGAACCCTCCCACCATCGCGTCTCTGGACCCTACTTATACAAAACCTTGAACCTCCGTCTCTACGCGGACGGAAGGACAGATGTAAGTGCACGGATTGCGATCGAATACAAGAAAGAAACCCTAGCGCTTCAGCCTGGCCTGTCTTTGATGCGCCCCCCTCCCGCAACAGCAGCCTCTGATCTAATTCAGCCCGATCCAAAATCGAAGGATTCCAGCAGCATCACAAACCCCCAGCAAGGACGTATCCAGAGGGCCGAAACTCTGACAAAAGCTTCCTTCCACGTCTATGTACACACAGACCTATATATATATATATATATATATGTATCTGCAAATAGATGCAAGAACGCTAACCTTGGCAGTCCATGTCTCGCGGATTTCTTCTTCTGCTGCTGCTGCTGCTTCTTCTGCTTCTTCTGCTTCTTCTGCTTCGTCTTCGTCTTCGTCTTCGTCTTCGTCTTCTGTCGTTCTGCGGAGTGCGTTTAGGCGCAGGAATTTTCTGTATTTATATATTTTTTATATCTATTTATTTTTTGCTTTTCGTTTTATATGCAAATTACTTTCTTTTTTTTGTGTGTTTTGTTTTCTTTTTTTTTTCCCCAACTCGATTCATGTACATGATGCGATGGTATGTATGCATGCATGCTTGTGATGCATGAAGGCATGGATGGATGTCATGCAGGCATGCATGCATGCATGCTTGTATGTACCTACGTACGTATGTATGTATGCACGGTTAGGCATGCATGCATGCATGTGTATGTATGTATGTATGTGTATGCTTGGTTTGGCATGCTTGCATGGTTGTATGTATGTATGTATGTATGTATGTATGTGTATGGTTAGGCATGCTTGCATGGTTGTATGTATGTCTGTATGTATGCATGTGTGTATTTGTATGGTCAGGCATGATTGCATGGTTGTATGTATGTATGTATGTATGTGTGGGTGTGTATGGTTAGGCATGCTTGCACGGTTGTATGTATGTATGTATGTGTGCGTGTATGTATCTGTATGGTTAGGCATGCTTGCACGGTCGTATGTATGTATTTATGTATGTGTGTGTATGGTTAGGCATGATTGCATGGTTGTATGTATGTATGTGTGTGTGGTTAGGCATGCATGCATGCATGTATGTATATGCATGTATGGTGCAAACTGCTTCGGACGTGAGAGCCGAACAGATGTGCACGAACTGGAAATCCGCAGAACCGAAATCGTCCTTGGTTCTGCATAATCGCATCAGTAGCTCGGCTCTCTGCTGTCAAATGATGTGGGTTTTGCTTTGCATTCACCTGCTCGATTCGTCCCCGACCTTGTCTCAAAATGGCCCATATTATATATTATATATGGGCACTAAAATAGCGAAACCAATCCGATGGAATGTGTCTTCTGATGTTGCGTTCTGGAATCAGAGAAGAATATGTGCAACAATTCCGATCGGATCGATAGAGCGAAGCCCCGATTCGATGGACCACATGCTGCTTGGATTCTGATGTTGCGTTCTGGAGATCAAAGAAGAATACATGATGTAGCGAAACTACGATTCAATGGAATGCATGTTGCCTGGATTCTGATGTTGCGTTCCATAATCGGGGAAGAATACATGTAGCGATTCCGATCGGATCAAACGTAGCGAAACTCCGATTCAATGGAATTAAAATGCTGCCTCGATTATGCTGTTGCGTTCCGAAATCGGAGAAGAATACATGGAGCGATTCCAATCGGATCGAACACAGTGAAACCCCGATCCGATGGAATACAGGCTGCCAAGATTTTGTCGTTGCACGTTTCGAAATCGGAGAAGAATACATGCAACGATTCCATCAAATCGAGCACAGCGAAATCCCCGATCGGATGGAATACAGTTTGCTTGGATTCTGCTGTCGCATTCCAGAATCGGAGAAGAAATAAATACATGCAGCAATTCCCTTCCGATCCGATCGGTAGAGCGAAACCCTGATCCGATGGAGCAGAGGCTGCCTGGATCGTGCAGCTGCATTCTGGAATCGGAGAAGAACACATGCAGCGATTCCAAATCGGATCGAGCACGGCGAAACTCCGAGTCTGCGGAATACAGGCTTCCTAGATTCTACTACCGTGTTCTGGAATCGGAGAAGAAAGAACGCATGCAGCGATTCCAGATCGGATCGAGCGCAGCGAAACTCCGAGCCCGCGGAATACAGGCTTCCTAGATTCTGCTGTCGCGTTCCGGAATCGGAGAAGAATACATGCAGCGATTCCGATCGAATCGATTCCGATTACGAGGGTTCCGATGATGTACGTATTTTCCCCGTATATATCTACCTTTCTCTCTCTCCGTATACGTATTTCCCTTTCAATATACGAGCGCCTTCTCTCTCTCTCTCTCCTCACTATCTGAACACATCCGTATATGTACGCCTCATTCCACCGTATATTATACGGATACAAACCAGAAAATACAGCAGCAAGAGTTCACAGGAAAACCTGCAGTTCGTTTCTGCACAGCGCCATAGCCGCGCTCCCCGACCTTCTTCTTCGTCTTCTTGATCGACTCCTTGTCTTCGTTCCTCGCAGAAATTCCGGGAGTGCAAATGCTCTCTCTCTCTGCCCTCCGCCTGCTCCCAGGTTCTCAGCCTTCACCGCCTCCCCCGCCCCCGTTCTCTGGCTCGCTTTCCTTCACATGGGCTGCTGGACTTCGACCCGACGGAACAAAGGAGAAGGTGCGTCTGCTTTGCCCGTTTTGACACCTTGGATTGCTTGCTTGCATTGCATGTGTCCATGGTTTCCTGCTGATCAGATCAATATGGTTCCGGAGCGAGGGTGGGGGATAAACTTCTATGATGGAATAGTGGTGGATTTTCTGATGCTCGTGCGATGGCCTTTGTTATGGCGGCGAGCTATCTGCGGCTCATCCGCGAAAGAAACCTCTTCACATGCGACAAATAATTTGTGGAGTCGAATGGAGGAGAGAGACGGCTAAGCAAAACAAGAACAGAAATGTGGTGTCTTCCAAAATTTTCGAAATGAATGGCGGCGGTACAGGTTCATAGCAATGGCCTCCTCCTGGGTGCTGAAAATGAAGGGATCTCTGAATCCTAAAAGGTTCTCTTTTGATAGGGTAGAACAGAAATTCGTCCATCTGTTGATGTGGAATAGATTGTAGAATGATGTCTTCCTTGTGTATGTGGATGCTTGTGTGATTGAAACTGGCTATGGATTCTTGTATGGAGGAAACCTGGAATATAGAACTAGATCTGATTTGGATACTTTGACGAGAGTGAATAGGAAAATATGAACTACCCAGAGGAAGGTCATATATGACAGCCTGAATGATGGCATGGAAAGACAGATGATAGAAGATGTAGAAATGATTAATACAATCTAAAGATGCTCCTTAATGATTAGGACAACTGAATTCGCGGTGTGCCCCTGAATCTAGTTAACCAGGCTGAACGCCAGACAATTTTTCTAACCTCCAGCAGATTGTCTACAGGAGTAATTGCTACTCTTTCTCGATCATGTCTGTATCAGACGGTGCGATGATTTGACATTGAACACCAAGGGATTAGGATTAACAGCATGGAGTTAGTGAATAAGAATGTAGCTGGGAACTTCTTAATCGGATGCGAAGCTAAGATTGTAACATATTCTGTATTTCAACTACATTGCATATATGTCGATGTTTATGTATATCTGTGTCTATGTCTATGTACCTAAGATAAATATCCTTTGATAAGTATCTGCATCTTACAGGATTTCATGAGAAATTCTTGAATGCGGATCTTTTTGGGATAGATAGGTAATGAGAAGAAGTGGTCAAAACCAAAGAAATGGAAACATCCTGAACCAATTGCAACATCACAATTGAAGCAGATGCGTGATGATTTTTGGGAGACTGCTCCCTACTATGGAGGCAGGAAAGGTGCAAAGATTTCTGGTCACGAAGTTTATTATGCCTTCCAGATATGTGATGTTTGATAACTTCAATTCCAGATTTAGATGCATCAGTCCTTTTCTGTGGAATGCTGTTTATAGTTTTATCTAAGGCTCTCTGCATACAAATAATTGTGTACGAGGCACTGGATTTCAATCCAGTGGCTTAATGTTTAACCAGAGCATATGTGTAATACAGAGATCTTTGCATTTAGAATAACTCTTACATTATGAAGATTCTAATCCCTGATGAAATTCATGATGCAGAAATATGGGATGCTCTTCGGGCAGCTACGGAGGCGACAGATTTAACGCTAGCCCAGGCCATCATTGACAGTGCTGGCATCATTCTCTGTCCAGATGACATGTCTGTATTTTATGATGAAACAGGTTGTTTGGCTGTTATTTTGCTACCTTTCTTTGTTGGGTTAGCTGAGCTTTGTGTTGTTAATAGTATTATTGCTCCTTGTAGGTGCAAAATACGAGCTACCAAAGCACGTCTTGAGTGATCCAAACAATGTTATCAAAGATGACCAAGCATAATCGCGGTTCCAGAAAATGCAGAGTTTGAAAATTTATCCATTAATAATGTGGAAACCATGGAGAATTAATTGTCCATTATCTGATAGATGAACTATCCCAAACTCTTCGCAACAAAAGCCATGGATGCCTTGATCATGATTCATAAGCAATTGCCTCTGAGGGTTTTCAAAAGATCTTGGGAGCAAAGCACGCATGCATATTCACTCTTGACTGTGAATGAAATTATCAGAAATCAATTGAATGTGGATGTGTATCAATGCAATGATCCTTGATGGCATTTAATCATGAATCTCGTGCTATAAATTGCCTGTAACCAATATACCCTTGGATGGCAAAAAAAAGAGGTTTTACAACTATTGGCATCGTATGTGATCGGGTAAGTGGTATATTAATCTACTATATACACAAGATACGAGGTGTCATAATGTAACTTGGCAGTTGGTAGTTTAGTTGTCATTATGTATTTTTCTATGCTGAATTCACAAAACATGTGTGAGACCTATGTATCTCTAGTCATTTCTAAACATTTCTGATTTCCAATCGACTTGCTTGCATTTCCTTACTTCCAATGAATTGGTGTAGCTTGGAATACATCATAATGTGTATTCTGGGCACTGGGGCCATTGTTGCATCCACATCAGCCACCACTTGGCTTCTTTCTATATATATCAGTCACAAGCATTGATCCATGTAGCTATCAGTGTGTATGCTGCTAGCTGCTGCTTCTATCCTATCTCTCATCCAGTTGGAATGCTTCTGAACCAAGAGTTTGTGGCAAAAGACTAGACTGTGTTGTTTGTTGAACATCCATCTGGTGTCTCCATGTTTGAAGCACTATTCTGATTGGGTGATATTCTCTCAATGCAAAAGTGCAATTAGAAAATGCATGCACAAACCACACAACTGCAAAACAGTTTCAGGATTCCTAAATGTTTGAAGCACTATTCTGATTGGGTGATATTCTTGAAGCACTATTCTGATTGGGTGTTATTCTCTCAATGCAAAAATGCAAAGGCCTCATCTTAGAAAATGCAATATGCACCCACACTACTGCAAAACAGTTTCAGGATTCCTAAATGTATGAAAGAGAGCTTCCTTCCAAGCTTTACCAAGTAGCAGTAAACAAAATACACAATCATCCATAAGCAGTGTGACTATATATTACATGTGAACTAATTACAGCGCAACGGAATCCACCCATATGTATGTAAAACTAGCAGAAAGCCTCTCTTGACACACGTAAATTTTACATGCTCAGGAAGTCTGTATACATATATATATATATATGTATATGAGAAAAAGCTCGATTTCTCTCCCTGTTTTCTCATCATGTTGCTCTGGTGAAATGTACAAGTCGGATCGAGTTCTAAACACCTGGAATGGATCTGATAGGGTCACTACCACAGTGCTCCTCCTCAGCTCGTTGGCATCGAAAAGCTTCCATGGCATCTGATAGGGTCACTACCACAGTACTCCTCCTCCTCCTTCCATAGATGCTGCATGACCCAGCTCTTGTTTCCAAACTTCTTCCATGGATACTGCATGACCCAGCTCTTGTTTCCGAACGGCACTCGCCACCACTGCCAGATCTTGTGTAGAGACGATGAGGGGGGCTGCGACGAGGCCATCGCCGCTACGAAGACGAGGTAGCCTTCCTCGATCCCGGGGAGAAGCTTCTCTTGATGAGATGCGCCGAAGGAGCTCAATCCCTCGACGAACAACACGGTTCTCCTTCGGCCTGATCTCATGGCTTGCTTGGCCTCGTCGAGGATCGAATTCACCTCGGAAACGGAAGGCTCGTCATCATCATCATCATCATCATCATCATCATCATCATCATCATCATGAGCCTGGTGAGGAAGGATGATGAGCCTCAGAGCAGAGCGCTTGCCCAGCAAGTGGTCTTGCCCGAGAACCTCCGAGATCGAATTCCGGCCTCATCCTCTCCGCGAGAGGCGCCATGCCCTTCGCCGCCGCTGCAAACCATGGAAGCTTCTTCGGCTTGTGCTTCTTCGCTGCAACTGCAATGCACATCCACCCAGCATTGCTAACTGCTTCTTCTTCTTCTTCTTCTTCTTCTTCTTCTTGGCCATTCTTAGGGCTTGCAGCTTGGATTCTACCTTGCAACAAGGATGAGTGCATTCTGTCCTCCTGCCCAGTGCAAACTACATCATCATCATCATCATCATCATCATCATCAGCATCAGCATCATCATCATCATCCTGACATTCTCCCATTAGCTCTCTTCTTCCTCCTCTTCTTTTGCTTCTGTCTCGTAAGGGCGAGATCGAACCCGATCCTGCTCTCATCGACGGCGTATTGCACATTACGGCGCAGGCTATGGCCGTGGTCTTCATGCCCATCGCTCTTCGCTGAGCCTTGAATCCCGAACGCGAATTGTCATGCTCCAGCTTCGCATTTTCATCGCTCCGACAATGCTCCCAGGATCTGAAGTCTGTCACAGGAGAGACATACAGCCTTTCTAGCAGGGATCCGCCTCTCGACCAGGGTAGAGATTGCGCTCTCTTTAGCATCGAAACCGCAAACCCTTCTCCCAAATTTGTATTGCTGCAATTATACCTGGCGGCATCGCTGTTGCTTCTTCCCCTTCTTCTTATATCAGGAAGCCATTTGGTGGCTTTGACTGTAGATTCACCCCCGGTTGCATCTAAAGCTTGTTTGGCTGCTCTTGCTTGAGAAGAGGATAACACATCTATGCCTTGCATTGAAGCATACATATCTTCTTCTTCTCCTTCTTCTTCTTGTTGCCTCCTCTTTAACATCATTAGTAATGTAATCGGTACTGTTCGAACCGATACCACGGCAGATCAACTCCTCCTACACTATAACATTTTGAAAGGCAAGGAAGGCATTGATGGGTCTTCCCTGAAGTGAACACTCTACTGCTCTCGTGTGAGGATGAAGCTTAGCGGAAGGAACAGGGATGCATTAACTGAAAGAGGAAGAAGAAGAAGAGGAAGAAGACATTATGCTGCACAAAAATCAGGGATGAAATCTAAACTTTCTTGATCTCACAGGAAAGAAGGCATTTTTTATAGATGGGTTTCGTTGCAAAGAAACGAAGGGAAGAATCTGCAGCTACTTCAAGCCTCGAGGCGATGATCAAAATGGGTTCCTGTCCATGGCCCGAAATCTCAGAAACGGACTACAAACAGAAGAATGGGTCCAATTTGCAAGAAGCAGCAGGATGTGTTGAGACTGGTGCTGGGAGTTTTCCATAGCTCCAAGCCTTCAAAAAAAGAACAAACTGCCCATTTTGCAGAAGCACAGACATCTGCTTGCTCGGAGTTTCCTGCTCATGAAGAAGAAGAAGAAGATCAAAAAGATCAAGAAGATCAAGAAGAAAGGTCTCCTCCGAAATCTAAGCAAAACCATGTGTGCAGCAAGGGACAGCATTAAATGTGGGATTTCTGGTTTTGGGCCAAACAGAGGGCTTTCCCGATATAGAAAGCAATGGAATGGTACTGAAAAGCTTTTAGGCAAATCTCCATGTGTTATATGTACATATGTGTATGTATGCAGATGATGGTTGTGTTGTCTATTGGATCCCTGTGTGTGTTTCCTGGTTATGTGGGAATAATAGACATTCAATCCACCATCATTGTTGCTTTGCAGCAAACTTCGCTGATCTTTCTGTTTACAGGGATACCATTTCCATCAGCAAAAACTTGTACTATCTATGACCCAATTCATGTAGTCATCAATGACCCAATTCCATTTATCTATACCTGGTTTTGCATTAGGGCCGATCGATCCACGTAGTCATCGATGACCCGATCCCATTTATCTTATCTATATAGAGTTTCGTGGCAGTCGAAAACATTTGTCGGACCCGTTTGATTCTTACCGTGAGATTAATGCACCACAAATGATCCGCAGCAACAAAGAGGTTCAATTATTATAAGAGCTTTTGAAGTTTTGTTGGCATCGCCAATGATGGGCATACATGCTGTCCTATGATTCATTCGAATCGAATGAGAAATGTCATTTGTGATATCCACAGCTTTTGGAAAAACCAACTAGTTTTCATGCCTATCATTTTTACTCTACAAATGAAAAACCAACTAGTTTGCTTCACGTCTCTATACACACAAACCCCTTGGAGCTGCATAACTGGATTGCAAAGTGATGATGTTCCTGAAACTTCCACAGGATAAGATATGTATTCCACCAACTTCGACTGTTGTACTTCACGTTGATATCGCCGAGCTATGCATTTCAAGAGCTTTTCTTAGCAGCAGTAGTGGAAGTGCCATTGTTAGCCCATATGTAGAAGTTGAGGGATGTAGCCAGTATCAACCTGCAGAAGAAACAACGATTTACAGTGAAGATCCACGTCTTGGACTATGTATGGCCATGAAAAGAGAAATAGACATACCAGCTTATGTATGGCATAAGCAAGTAAGTTGCCAGGGTATTGACATGCCAAAAGAGATAAATTGTCGTTGCAACAGCTGCTGTAAGGAATACAATCTCAACCAGTGCTACTCCCTGCATTCAACCACAAACACACAATACTTGAATAATCTCAGACACTCTGTTCACATTTCCCTCTCATTTTCCCTCATCCACTATGTCTATGTTTGATCACAATGAGGATAAAAGTGTACCTATCACAAATTCCCTCCTAACGTATTAATATGATGATTTATAGAAGTCTCATGGACATAAATCTTCATAATGTGCTTTGATTGCTACATCCTATTTTTCCTTTAATACCCTCCTACCTAACAAACCCACACTGTGACCCCTCAGTTGCAACCACGATTTCTCGATATATACTTTTTAACAACTTCCAGTACTAAAGGTAGTATTGAAGTTTTTGTAGCTTACAATTAGATGAAGGCCGAAAAATAACGGAGTCCAAAAGAAGTTCAAAACCAGCTGCATCAAAAAAATATGAAAAATCAGCCATGGAATATCAACAATTAGAACACAACATAATTATTATTTCCTTATTCTGGTCGACAATGTCACAATTATTTTACCATTAATGACAACACGATGAATGTTGAAGAGTACAAGATATCTAATTACTGATGCATATTATGGCGACATGCCACAAACTATCTGCCTTGATATCTCAATCATGCGAAGAAAAATAGAATAACCTGTATGGCATATGCTGTAAGGGGTGTAGCTTGCACCTTAAAACCTGTATCAAATCAGAATTATAGTACAGACCGTCATTCCATAAGTTCGCCCCACGTTTTCAATAAAATCATACAGCCACGATATGAGCATAGACATGTATAACAGATGAGGAGTATTAAATCACAATTGCAGCACACAATCCGAACTGCAGAAGACAAGATCAAACTCAGAAGTATGTTCCACATAGATTAGAGGTACAGATTCTTTTGAGGTTAAGGAAGGCTTCATGCTATTTTCAGTAACAAGGTAATCAAGCTTGCTGTCTGAAATGCAGATCAGACTGTATGCGTACAACAGTTGTTGATTATAGGGATGTATTTTTCAAATCAATGCCTTTCATACCATTAACTCTCTAAGCACATATCATAATCTATGCACAGTTTCTAAGAGCCAATAGTGCACAAAGAAGAAAACCTACCTCCCTGAAGCCAAACCAGCCAAGAGGAGACTCCCATGAAAATGTATAAGATCGTCCAAACAACAGGGAAGGCCCAGTTCTACGATAAATAAAGATCATAAAAACATAAGGATAGAACATCAGTGAGAAACGAGCTTCTGCAGTATATAGCATTACTCAGAGTTCATAGATGAGCTTACCGGAGGTGTCCATGATGGCTTCTTCAGATTCTTGTACCAGTCTGCAGGCAAAGTCTTTCTGATCAGATCTCAGAAGGTGTACAAAGGAAAGACACAGACAATTGAAAAGATCGTTTTGGTAAGCGATCCGAGAGAAACACAGCATTTTGATGGATATACGACAGCGAAACACCACGATCACTATTATGACAGCTATTCTAGCTTGGAAGCACAGAATTGCTCAATCAATGAAGGAGACCATGGCATCCTTCAATGGCGCACGCAAAGGGAAGGAAGCAGCACGAAAGGAAGAATTGCTCAATCAGTGAAGGAGAACATGGCACCCTTCAATGGCGCACGCAAAGGAAAGGAAGCAGCACGAAAGGAAGAATTGCTCAATCAATGAAGGAGAACATGGCATCCTTCAATGGCGCACGCAAAGGAAAGGAAGCAGCACGAAAGGAAGAATCGCTCAATCAATGAAGGAGAACATGCAATGGCGCACGCAAAGAGAAGGAAGCAGCACGAAAGGAAAGGAAAGGAAGAATGGGGAAAGACGAAGAAAAAATCGGCGAAGCAAGCGACAACGAGAGGCGGAGCGGGAGAATGTGTACCGCTCTTGCCAGCATTAGAAAGCAGAGATCCGACGAATCCAAGACCAACGGGAATAGAGATAGAGATCAGAAGCGAAAGGATGTCCATGGCTCCTCAGAACCAGCACCGCACTCCTTCTTCTGCTTTCTTCTTCTTTCTTCTTCTCCTTCTTTGATCTTATGCTGGTTCTTCCGGAATGGCAGCTCGTCTGTCTCCAGGCTTCAGCTTCAGCTTCTGCTTCTCCTTCTCCGATTTGGAACAAGTCTTCTACAGCTGCGGCTTCTTCTGACACAGTCTTCCTGCTGCTGCTGTTGCTGCTGCTGCTGATGATGATGATGATGATGCTGCGATGGCGTTCATGGTTTTCTGCTTCACTTCTTCGGTTGTTTTCCGCTCCTTCTGGAACCTTCTATTCTCTCTCTTTTTTCTGCCTTCATCCGCAAGTTATCTTCCCTTTTCAGCTTATGCAATGCTTAATTGAGGACCGTGGTTAGTGAAAGATTAAGACCTCGGTTGCAGCTTATGCAATGCTTAATTGAGGACCGTGGTTAGTGAAAGATTAAGACCTCGGTTGCAGCTTATGCAATGCTTAA
>JBBBWG010030864.1:43149-54698 GCA_037176905.1 Azolla pinnata | reverse complement strand
TTGAGGACCGTGGTTAGTGAAAGATTAAGACCTCGGTTGAAGCTTCTGCAATGCTTAATTGAGGACCGTGGTTAGTGAAAGACTAAGACTCGGTTGCAGCTTATACAATGCTTAATTAAGGACCGTGGTTAGTGAAAGATTAAGACCTCGGTTGCAGCTTATCCAATGCTTAATTGAGGACCGTGGTTAGTGAAAGATTAGGACCCTGGTTGCAAGATTAAGGACCGATCGATGCACGAAGGAGTGTACTTAAGCATGGACAAGTGATTACACCACCCTCATTATTTAAGAGCCCGTGGTGTCGATTATGAGATAAGCTGCAATGATTATCGACACAATAGAGCGAAAGAGAGAGAGAGAGCGGTTAATGCGAGATTATATTAGTGTTAAGTACATATTAAGACATTGCTATGGCATGTAAACATGCAATAATCATCGACCAGGATTTGAGCATGATGGGGATTGCATTATGTATCCTAGCTACAAGATTAAGGACAGATTGATCCACGAGGAATGTGATTAAGCATGGATAAGTAATTACACCCTAATTACTTAAGAGCCCAAGCATGTCTGATGTAGATTACGAGATAAGCTGCAATAATTATTGACACAATATATATATATAGAGAGAGAGAGGTTAATGCAAGATTATATTAGTGTTAAGTACATACTAAGACATCAGTTCTAATATATAAACATGCGATTATCATCGACCAAGATTTGATCATGATAGAGATGCATTATGTATCTAAGCTTATTTGCATTCCAATCATCTTCGTCAATATCAACGAGCAAATATTTAACATGCTTCGATGAGAAAGTACCGTGAAGCATCACCCGTCAAAATCGTTGGCGATGATCCAACAGGCTGTTCAAGACTGTAAACTAAGATATGGAAAAGCAAATATGATCTGTTCAGAGATAAAGAGATTAGAGTAATGTTCTTCCAAAGTCCAGATACATTGGCATTTCAAGAGAGATATAATTGTGGAAATTTTTGGCCTTGCTAATCACATTTATTATACACCAGCTTTCGAATGTCACCTTCACCTTTCACATGTACAATGAATCAGTTTTTGCCTTTTCGAGATTCGAACCTATATACACATTTTCCTTCGAGCAATGTTGTCAAAGTCAGGATCCTTCCTGCTCCTTGAAGGGACCCGAGTCTGAGAGCATATCTATGGTGTAGTTCACCTGCATTTCATGAAACAGTTCATTCCATTTGAAACATGTTGAAACACGTCTTTTGGTCATACCTCTCTCTGAAGATAAATTTGTTTGGTACCTGAGAAGATTCTTGTTTTAAGAAATCTCTAATAGCTTCTTCGAACACGCTATCAGTGAAGTAATGTGCACTATATGTTGTAGTAGGCATATAGCCTCGTTGGATTTTGTGTTCTCCTTGAGCTCCAGCTTCTACTTTCTTCAGCTTCCATTCAATGGCAGCATCAATGGCCTATAATGAGAATCAAAAACAAAAGTCCCTTAAAACTTTGGAAATGGGTCAAATGCTCATCTTAGCTATTGATGAACAGGGGCACATGCTGAATCACAACAGACCTGATAATAGCAGGTTTCGAAATGGAGATTTGGAAAATATGTGTCTGGATGGCATCCCCACAACCTACCGAAAAGTGTGTCACCTCCAATGAGATTTAAGGCTCCTGCAATGACTTGATCTTGCTTATGAGCCATGACGAGAAGCACACGATCACCCATTCGGGAGCCCAGCATGTGGAAGAACTCTCTGGTCAAGTATGCTTGACCCCACCTGAAATGATGAACAAAATGATCTAATAGTTAAAAATGCAGCAATCCTGGCCTCATGGTTCAGATCATTGTCCCAGGAGTAACTTGATACTCGAAAAATAAACCGGTTATAGTTACTTGGCCTCAAAACATTTGAAGGGATGAGAACGGCATACTTGTTATCAGTTGTATTCCTGTAGAAGTTGTAAAATGCGTCCCAATGCCGTCCCTGTAATCTGATTATCATTCAGAAGGAATTATAAAACACAACCTGCCTCTAGGCAGTAAACAAGTATCTCATGGCCAATATTATCTATAAGTACCTATTCAAAGAACTTACACCACATTGCGTTAAAAGGATAATGCAGCATAAATTCATTCCAAATAACAAGAATCTTACAGAGGCTGCACAAATAGTTGCAAAACTACAACAGAAGCCAAAGGCTATAATCTGCTATGAGTGAGAGATTTGCACGCTGTAAATTATCATATAATACCATGCACGATGAGGGAATGAAATAGCACCCAAAATGTCCACAAAACCAAGCTCATTCTTTTCAAGAATCAAATACTGCACATTGTTGTAATAGTTGGTGCAATCTTGGTAAAATCTCAATCAATCATTTGAATTTCCGTATGAATTGATGCTGTACACCAAATGAGGAAATTGAGATGCATGATATGAGGCTCTTCTCAATTTCCATCTCATCCATCAATACTTGTGAGCTAAGATTTTATAAGCTTGAGCAAGGATTGGAAAGTTTTTAGTTCACAGCCCAAGAGGCTAACTAAAGGGAAACGCCTTATTAGACAAACACAAGAGAACTTCATAATCATACTTCAAAACAATTTTAGACTTACGTGAAGAAGCTTATCAATGTATGTGAATCATTCCGTGCTTACTTAACATACCGTTATTTGAGCTCCACGCAATCGTTTGAAACTTATACCCTGGGCTTGTACCTTCAAAATATATTGAGCTAGAGCTCTTAAGCCTGAATTTTGATGGATAAATAGAAAACATCAATGAATTCCTCAACATATATAACAAAATCACCTTTTTGCGTTCCTGTCGAATTGTCTTCCTTTTGCTTTGTTTCAAGTGCATCAAAAAATCATCAAAACTGGAAGCTCAAACAGTGGAAACGACATCAGTAGCAAAAGTTCCATGAAATGCAGTTTCAAGAAACAATTCAGTTTTCGCAATCTATGAAAAAAATCACATCATTCATCAAACATTATTATAAACTCATCCACATTTTGATCCATATACAAATAATATAACAGAAATTTATTCAATAACGCATACCTTTTGTAATCATGGTTAAGCCAATGATACTGCATCCCAACCCTCCGAAGAAACCCCACCTCACCCATCTTTTTCCATTGCTCTTCCGTTGGAAAAGTCACATGCAAGGATGACACCTTGAACTGATAACACATAAGGTTGGGCATTATGATCCAACTACAAATCCGAAGAGGTTAACCAAGTCTGAGGGAAAGAGCTTACTCGGTGTGCAAGCTCTTGCATTGATCGCAAGAGCCCATCAGCCACAGCATCCCGTAGCGGGTGATTACGAAGAAGTATACGAGGACCAGTAACAGGGGTAAATGGCACACAACTCTGCAATTTTGGATAATAGGATCCACCATAGTGATGAAAAGCATTGGCCCAGGCATGATCAAACACATACTCTCCATAAGAGTGACTGCAGAAACAGCAGTTCAAGAAGGTATCAATCAGGATAATCTTTCGCTTCAAATAAGTATCCGATTAGGCTAATAAACAAAAACATCAAAGGCATTGAAGCATATAGAGTTCAACATAAAAACAAATACAGACATTGAGCTTTCCTCAATGTCTCAGCATCCAATACATCCAACTGGTCGGATGAGCAATTGATTCAGCCATAGGCCGCAAATGCTAGGCATCCCCGGCAGAGTTTCATTGATTAAGCACAAGGATGTTGAAGAAAAACGCTCTTGTCGCAAGGTGTAGCATCAATCTTCATATACCAACCCACATAAATGTAAGGAAGAAAAACTGTATGAACATCACAGAAGCTCATCCACTAGACAGGAGAACATGTGAAACAACCTCTATGTACAAGTAAGGCATATTAAGGTTGTACATTGAAAGCATGTATCTCCACAGAGAAGTTTGAAACACAACACTCGAACAAAGTGAGAAAAACACTAACGCTTTAAGATAGAGAGGCACGACCCCCAGAATGATACCAGCATCATCTCTGGCCACCAAATGTTGAGGAGACCACCCCTTCTTCTGCATCATTTTCCAGGAGGGTAGAAAACAAATGGTAGTACGGTTATCCAGCAACAAGAAACGTTATATGTCAAGATTTTATCACAAAGTTGAATTATGACACAAGACAATGAGGAAAGTGTTCCTTAGCTTTCAATTCAATGATTTCAATGGAAAAAAAGTGAATGCTAATTTTTCTTCTTATCGATAAAGGGAAGAGGAGAGAAATAACAGTCAAATTTCAGTTTGACGATCTAAAAGAGCATAATTTCTCACTTGCAAAGGACACAAAATACAAATGGAGAATCCTTACAGTGGAAGCTGATGAGCTATCTTCAAGGCTTGACAAGAATGCGTGCATCAGAAAAGGATTGAGTGAATCTTCCCCGACAGATTCAACTGCACATATGTCCCAATCTTCTGAAGGGATGGACGAGATGGATGATACAACTGACACCGTAATTGAAACTGGAGGCACATCCACATTATCGCCTTCCTGTAATGAATGGACTTCACAACTTTAGTGGTGATTTTTGTCTATTTCCAAACGCTAATAAAACGGCCATCATCTTCTCTTTCTGATAAATTCCAGACACGATCATTGGTATATTATCAAATTTGTATCCCTATTTCCGAGATTGATAAGACTTTAACATTTTCATGCCAGCTTTGTTACATGATATATATGAAATAATGCCCCAGATTTCACAGATGTGAATCTAGATACAAATGTGTGTCCGAAATTCCAAAATGGATATAACACTGTTGCACATGTTATACTTACAAAATACCACACAGTTCAATGATGCAAGAATAAGTACACATGTATATTGGTACTTCCTGAGACAGATTATACTGTTACACATTCTATACATACAAAATGCTTCCCATTTCATGTGACATACACATGTGAGTATGTATCTCCGAGATGAATAAAACTGTTCCCAATGCCTAACTCAGGGCCATCTCGAATGATGTAATTTCATCTGCTTTCGCCGCCATAGACCGTTACCTTGGTACTTTGATTTATGTCTGACTGATATACGTACAAAATGCCCCACATTTCACGATGTGAAGATAGATATACATGTAAATCTTTTATTTTGCGGGGATGGGTAAAGCTGTTCCCAACTCCTAGCTCAGGAACATCTCGAATTAGATATAATTTCATCTATTCACAGCCATTTCTATCTGTGCATACCTTGGTACTTTGTCTTACGTCTGGCTGAGAAGAACGGGCGACACCAGATTTGGACCGACCGTACGGTGACTGTGCCAGAGACGTCTTCCCAAACATTTTCCTTGCAGGTTTTACTGCCGTGAATCCCTAGCAACGGGCCGCTTTTGCTGAGAGAGGGAGAGAGAGAGAGAGAGAGAGAGAGATCCAGAAAGAGCACGAAACGGAAGCAGAAAAGGCTGAAATTGTGCGCTGTCCCGAGGCCTGGAAACTTACTTGTTGTTTGACGGCGTAATTCGGAGGATGAGGAGAAGAAGAAGGCGGCGATGGCGATGGTGACGATGACGGCGATGACGATGGAGGAACGGAGAAGCAGAGCTGAGCGGTGGTCGCCATCGCTGCTGCTGCTGATACGTTCATTCTTCTCCTGTTGCGTCTTCCGCGGAGCTCGGAAGCGATGGCTTCTGTACAGAGAAACAAGTGCTCATTTTTCACACACTATTTTTTCACTGATCCGATCATATCACAACAAACACCGATGATGAAACGATATGATCGATTGAGCTCTGGTTTCTAAGAATTCAACAAACCGATCGATCGATCGATCGATACGGTTTTTCTCTTGAATCGAAACGAATCGAGCGATCGATGAAATGATCGATCGGCGATGGTATGGATCGATGGATCGATCGACGGTTTTTGAATTAGCGTTTTTTAATTAACGAACCAAGCGATCGGTCAGCGATGGTATCTCTCGATCGATCGATCGAGATCTCTGTGGAATCGACATCAATCGGATTGATCGAGAATCGGCGATGGGGAAGCGTGTCATCGAATGAAATGATCAAAAACATCAGCGATGGTATCGATCGATCGATCGAGAGATCTGTGTGGAATTGAGATATCAATCGAATTCTTGATCGAATCAGCGATGGGGAAGTGTTGTCATCGATCGATTCCACGATGAGTAAGTGTGTCATCGACGATGGAATCGATCGAGAGATATAAATGAATTGATCGATATTATAGGAGTGTCAACCAATCGACGAATTGATCCAGAAATCAACGTCGGAGTCGAATCAATCCGATGAAAATATGTGACCGATCGATGATAGCAAATACTTTTGATCTCGACCCATCGATCGAATCATGAAATCTGATCGATCAACAATGAAAATTTTCATGATCAAACATTTTTGTAAGAGCGCAAAGGCCCCCCCGAGATGCACATCCATGTTAGTTGCTTGGAGGTCTGCACAAAATACAAAAACTGGGAAATAACTCCACACGGAAATCGCATTGATCAAGGCTCCGAGGAGGCTCTAATTCTCGACTTAGGCTCGAGAACTACAAAACCCATTCTTCATGTCTTCCCTACAGATGATTGAACACAAAAATCCGAGCTTCTATAAAGGAGATCCCATCAAAGGAGCAAGTTCTGGTCAAAGGACTTTGCTTGACACTCAATGTTGTAAACCAACCATCCCTCCCTTCCTAACACCTCGACCCATGGTAAATTCTAGTTTCATCTTCCAATATGAAAGCTTTCATCACAACGTTCGTTCGAATAGGTCTCGTCGAGTATGGATGATCTGAATCTTCCATTCAATTATAAGCTGTAGACAGACAGACATATCTTGGCCTAACCCGTGAAAGCGGGGGCGGCTCTATTGAGGCAAGAAGCCAGATCCTCACAAACGCGGAGCTTGTCGATGCTAAGGACACTCTTTATTCAATGATCCCAAACCACATCATAAGACCCCAAAAAAAACAGCACGGGGAAGGGAGGAAACATTCGACGAAACAGCAGAAGCAGCAAGCAGAGACCCAGCTAGGACAAGGGCGGATAGCTGGGATCGGTGCTCATGGGATGGGGCCTGTTTACGTAGTTGGGTTGAGAAGCTGGGGGATTGGAGCTATGGGAAATCATGCCTTCATGCCCACCAGCTCCAGCTCCAGCTCCAGCTCCAGCTCCAGCTACATGTAGCTGTTGCTGGAGCTTGCCATGGCCATGCTTCGCCTCATGCTTCGCTTCTGCATTCTCCGCCCGCTTCTCGTGCTCCACGCGCTTGGCCTCGTCCTCCCTCGCCTCCTTCCTCTCGTGCGCCATCTGCTTCTCCGCCTTGTCGTGGGCCGTCATCTTCTCGTACTGAGTAAAAAAAAAAAACACAGAAAAAGAACACAACACAACAGGAGAGAGCATCAGACAAGAGTACGAGCGCTGATGACAAACGACGATTTTTGGGCAGCCCGATCGATCTTCAGAGGCGATAGAGATGCGCTTTGATGATGAGCGACTGCGCAAAAGATCAGCGCTGGGCGATCGGATCGAATCATTGGGCTCCGATCATCTTCGTCAATCGGCTGATTCGTAGCCACGACAAGTGCCTCGATCATCGACCATCTTCGCGATCACCGAAATAATTCGCAGCTGCGATCGGGGTGACTCGACCATCGATTATCTTCGATCACCGATAATTTGCAGCCATGAATCGGTGCTTCATGTGTTCGAAGACGATCACTGATTCACAAGCCATGATTCTCGATGATCAGGCCTTCGAGATCACCGCAACAGCCATGATCAGTGACGAGATCCTCAAAGATCATTGATTAGCGTATGTGATCAATAATCAAATCACCGATCGTCGACCATCTTCACGATCACTGATTCGTAGCCATGATCAATGAATACACAGATTCACTTGTACTCAAAACTCAAGAAGCGCCATCGATGGCCATCATTTATAGTCCGATTATTTAAGACTAAAATCCAAGGTCTTGGACCATTTCCAATTCTCACCTGATCAAATCATATTTCCAATTCTCACCTGATCAAATCATATTTCCAACTCTCAATTCTCACCTGATCAAATCATATTTCCAACTCTCAATTCTCACCTGATCAAATCATATTTCCGATTCTTACCTGATCGGATCATAATTTCCAATTCTCACCTAATCAAATCATTTCCGGTCCTCGCCTAATCAAAACATTTCTAAGCAAAAAAGATCGAGAGCGATGATCGGGGAAAGTTAGAGATGGCTTCTAAATCTGATTCTTTCCCAGGGGGATTTTTTGTGAATGATAGAATTGAGATGCATTTTTCTGTACCTTCTCTTGGGCGGAGGCTTTGCCCTCCTCCACCTTCTCCTGCAGCTTGGCCCCGACATTACTCACCTTCTCCTTCACGCCCTGCATCGCAACAGAAACTACAACAGCTCTATCTTTCTTCTGTCTTCGTCTGCTTCTTTCTTCTTCTTCTTCTTCTGTTGTTGCTGCTGATGGAGATATGGATATATATATATATATAGAGAGAGAGAGAGAGAGAGAGAGAGAGATGGAGTATGATCCATGGCAATGCTTACAGATTTGACCTCAATCAATGGAGGATTGCCCATTCACAGAACACGTGCCCTTTACTTGGCTGACATGCACAGCAGCAAAACATGGTGAGTCACCTATGCAGATGACACTCGGTAGACCATAGCCAAGACAAAAGCAGCAGGCCCATTTTACTACTATATATGGATGCATTTTTGTTCTTGTAGGACTGATTGACGATGTAGATTAGCTCCTCCACAAAGCGGGAGATCAATTTTTTATCTTGCAATGATACATATTATGAAGCAATCGGAAGGCATGCCATTCTATGACAGAATTTGTGGGAACGCTCTGCTGAGAAGAATGAATGGAAGATTGCAGTAAAAATGAGTGCAAATTTTCGCCGAAATCGTTTCTACATCGCTAGTTTAAGCTCCTGATTCCTGAAAATTCCATTGTTGACAAGAGCTTCAGAACATACTGTTCATCTGTTGCCCAGAAACAAGAAAACGCTTATCCGATTTCCAACCAACACACAAGAAAGTTTCGACAGAGTTGCTACAACAAAACGGAAAGCAAAATGAGCAAAGCATCCAGCGATGTCAAAATTTCCGAGTGCACTATATTATATCTCATAGTTTGAAAGCAATACACATCCGCAGTCGCTGAGTTTTTGAGCATGTTGCACAATCTTTTTTTAGTTGCCGACTATACGATAACTCGATGAAAATCTTTACACAACCAGGGCTGAGATGAAACCGATAATTTCTACACCGTATCACCATCTGGCTCAATCCCTGATCGTAGACCACTACGAGCCATCATTTGGGCATAGAATTCTGCATGCTCCTGCACCATGACATTGTCGTATAACTGAGTCTAACTAGCATAGGTATCTCAAAATTCTGTTGTATTTTGCTATATGATGCTGTCCACATGTCATACCTTAACGGTGATTGTCACAATTCCAACACCCTTTTCCCGAGAGTCGAAGAAACATTTCCTTGCTTCGTCAACTGTTACAGTGGGGACTGCCTTTGGAAGTGCAGACGTAACTGCACAATTCGAAGAATTCAAGATGCAAAGATATTAATGCAAACAACTTATTATGAAAAATACACATAACTACATCTTGCTCGATCTTTATTAACTTCACATTGCAACCAGCCATGATTATTGGTTAACTTTCAAGCTGTTCTTTGCCACAGATACACATGCAACTATGATCTTTTTACTACTCACTGGGGAAAATAAACTCCAGACTATAATGAACAATGATAAAAGAGGTGCACTTTCACGACTATAGCTCCAAGCATATGAAAAACTTACCACGAGATTCGGTGTGCTTCTCATGGTCTAAAAGCAAAACCCGGTATCTATTCCCTCCTCCAGAACTTCGTTTCTGCATGAGCTTTCCTATTTCTCCTCCTTAAAATGAAAGGAGAAGGTGTCAACAACATCTATGCCAATATCACGTCTTTAGTAGTTTTTTAAAGAGATATAAGATTGCATAGTTCAATGATTATATGCCAATTTCAAAACCTGTAACTTCATGATCAACACCAAAATCATCAGAAGAAGCACAAAAATGACCAAGCAAAAGAACATTTTCCAACGGATTGTCTGACCAAAAGGTTTCAAAGGGTCTAGCTACCTCTTTACGGATGCATTTCTACTTCCTACATTGCACTTGTATAGTAAACAAAACCCTTGAAGGTCTTCTGCATCACGACAACGACTTGGAACTTTGGAACAACCAGAACGGGGAGTTGTTGGTCGCAACACTATGGCCACAATCCAACGGCATTCACAGATCGCAACACCGTGGCCTCTATAAAAGGTAAGCACTGTCACATGGGGGATAGATTCCCAATCCTTGTGTAGTGTGATATGAGCCCATCCTCCATCACTAGGGCTCGGTCTATATAAATATTGAATCTTTCGGGCAACCCGCGACGACGTAGAACATAGATAAGCCCATTTCAAACTCTACACAAAACATCGTGATCAGAAATCATACAAGGATAAAATTTTCACGGTGCAAATCCAATCAGGATCACTTCGGTAATGTGGTAAGACCCCTTTGATGAGCCTAAGGATTTTCCGAACGTACACTACGGAAAGTCGCGTCTCGGAAGACATAACTTTCACGGTCTTAAGAAACCATGACCAATTTCTTCCACGCACAGAACCAACAATCCAGCCATGGCCACACGCTTCCAAAGCTGCGATTTGGGGTTTTCGACGCAAGCCCGCCCGCACACGCAGAGGGGGTTGTTAGGGTTTTACCTTCTTCGACTTGCGGCTCCTGATAAACCTGTGACTGATCGAACCCAGGCCGTTCCAGGACTCCAGCTCCGCCATTGGACCTTCCGAGGCGAGCCTCCGCAGACAAGGCGCGAGGCCGAACGGCGGCGGCGGCGAGGCACGCATCCTCCAGCCGGGATCTGGCAGCACAAGGAAGGGGCTTGTCGGAGCTTCTCACGGGAAGCTGAGGGAGCAAGCAGCGGTCGCAGGGAGCTTGAGGCAATGGCAAGGGCGTGCTACACATCCTGAGAAAACCCATCTGCAGCCTTCCACGGAATCTGTCTGTCACAGCAGAAGAAGGAAGACGAAGGAAGAAGCAGCAGCAGCAGAAGAAGAAGAAGAAGCAGAAGCAGAAGCAGAAGCAGAGCTGCTGCTGCAGATATTTCGATTCCACGAGCTCAGCAAACGAATGGCTGTGGGGTGTCTGTGTTTTCTGTGAAGGAAACACAGACACACATGCATACATACATACATCATCACATACATCCATACATACCTCATCGTATACCATGCATACACACATGCACCATACATACCGCATCGTATACATGCATACATACATACGCATCACATACATCCATACATACACAATCGTACACATGAATACATACATACACGATCGTATACATGAATACACACATACACCATCGTATACATGAATACACACATACACCATCGTATACATGAATACATACATACAGCATCGTATACATGAATACATACATACA
>JBBBWG010030864.1:31234-43049 GCA_037176905.1 Azolla pinnata | reverse complement strand
TATACATGAATACATACATACACCATCGTATACATGAATACATACATACACCATCGTATACATGAATACATACATACACCTTCGTATACATGCATACAACATGGTCGTATACATGCATACATACACGCAGACACACTAACATACATACATACATACACACACACACACACACATACATACATACAGACATACATACATGCACACAGACATGCATACATACACGCACGCACACATACATGCAAACATACATACATACATACATACAGACATGCATACACACACATGCATACATGCGGCCGCATACATGCATACACACACACATGCATACGTACATACGTACGTACGTACGTACATACATGCGTCACATGCACATATACATGCATGCATCGTATACATACATGCACATACACATGCATACATGCACATACACATGCATGCATACACACATAGAACGAACCATGCTTTTGCAAGCTGCAAACGCACGCAATCGAGACACGATTCGAGCGTTCGGGATTCTGATATAAATCCACCAGAAGCAAGTATGCTTCGAGACCAGATGAATGGTAAATTTAATGAGATATTCAAGTTTTTTCTGAGAATCATCGATCGATCGATTTTTCTAAACAAAAGGAGAATTTTATGATTTTTTCTTTTTTCAAGAACAAAACTCGTGGCGACAGAAAACACACGTAATGTTCGCTCGCGCTTGCGAGCTTTCGATTCGTGTTTGCAAAAAAGCCTGAAGCTTGCGAATGTTGTCGTCCTATGCATACGCATATCATACATGCATGCAGGTTTTTTCGTGTTTGTATGCGAGCACGCCACATACGTACATACGTGCCATATGCATGCATGTATGCATGTTTTCGTCTTGGTATGTAGGATATGGAGACATGAGCATGCATGCATGCTTGTGTGAAGGAAACTGGGGAATACAACATTCGACGGACATACATACATACATACTTGTTGAACGACACTTGAATCGACAAAGGAACGGAATATACGCGGAATCCACCGGAGACAATTCGCGGTGGACCGATTCCCTTTGTCTAGCGGCTTCCCCCACGGTCCGATCCGCAGACGTTTTTAATGCTCAAACACACCCTTTCGCGGTGGAAAAATGTTGCATTTGCTTAGTCCCTTCCAGTTTTCTAGTTTATGAGCATGCGAACAACGGCCCGGATGATTCGGTTCGAGATTCTGACCATAATCGAGCTCCCCACAACAGCTGAAGCGTGTGCTTTCGTGTACTGATTAATCGATACAGACCACGATCAAATCACTAATCGATGCAGTGTGTGATCAGAGCGCTAATTGATACCAAGCATGATCAAAGAGAGCGTTGATAAAAAACAATGAGCGCGATCAGAAGAGAGCGCTAATCCATATCGGGTGAGATCGTGGTGCTGCATCAGCACCAAGCAGGGCCAGAGCGCTAACGAACAACGAGCAGGGTCAGAGTGCGCAAATCAACAGTAGTAAGCAAGATCAGCATGCTAATCAACATCAATAAGCAAGCTTAGCCTGCTAATCAACCGCAGCAAGCAAGATCAGCATGCTAATCAACAACGGCGGTACGCAAGATCAGAGCGCTAATCAACAGCAACAGCAAGCGAGATCAGAGCGCTAATTAGCAGATAATTACGCTTGTCGGGCAATATCGTAACGTTGAATCAATACCAAGCACGGGTATAGCGGGCGGAGTGGATCAAAGCGCAAATCGAACGCTAAGCACGATCAGCGTGCTAATCAGCAACAGTAATTAATACCAGGCAAGATCAGAGCGCTAATCAAGTGTGCTAATTAAGTGATCAGGGGAGAATTAAACTTGCTAATCTTCTTCTTAAATCTCAGCGTCTCTCTCACTTGTCTTCTTCTCCGTCTGTTTCTGTGTTTTTGTGTTGCAGAAGATGATCTCTTCCATCGGGCGTTCGCCATCGCCATCGCCATCGCCATCGCCATCGCCAGCGCGATTCTTGCGATCCTTCCTTCCTCGCCCCCGCCTTCCTCCCTCTTCCCCCCGCACGCACACGCACACGCGCACGCACACGCGCACGCACTCCCTAACCCTAACCCTAACCTTGTCCGCCGCCAAAATCGCAGCTTCCCCTTCATTCGCCGCCTGCACCTCCGTACTCTCCCTCATGTCTTCTCCTCCCCCACCGGCGTACCGCCCTAACGTCGGCCTCTGCCTCATCAACGCCCATAGCCGGGTCTTTTCCTCTCCCCCTTTACAATCTGCCGTATGCATGTTCTATCTCTGTACGTCCGCGTGTAGAATTAGGGATCCTTTTTTGTGCAGAGGTCTGGTAGTTTCCTAGACCTGTCTACGTTCCCCTCCCTCCCTCTGTCGTCGTGAATGTGCGCTTAATTTCTGCTTTTGCGTGCTTTTCTTTCTTTACCTCTCTTCTTGCAGGTGTTCATTGCACGTCGCGTTGATCTGCCAGACTCGTGGCAAATGCCACAGGTATGGGAGATTCTCAAGATCCTTCATTTCTTGTTGTTTTCTGATATTTCACTGTTTTTATGGGAGCCTTTCTTTTATTCTTATGAACGAAGATACGAATTTGTTTTCTAGAAACCGAGCATTTAGGTTGTTATTGCTGACCTACTACTGTATTTTCCTTTTCTTCTTCGTGAATGGTGATTTAAGAAGAGAAGCATCTCCACATCCATAAACTAGGCAGAAAGTTCGCTGATTTTGCTGTCTGTACACGGGGTGATTTTGGTTAGCCTTTTACTATGCGAGACTCCTTGTCACAGAAACTTATTGATCCTACATTTTAGAAATTCTAGTCCACATGTATGAATATAACCTACATTTCATGTAATCAGCGTTGATTAGCTATGGTTCAAGACAGAAATCGAAAGGTTAGTATCTGTTAGCATATTGTGATCCTTATCCTCTTTTGATGTTGGTTAGACATAGTTCTGACTGAACTGAATCAGGAGTTCTATGTCTAACACATGGATGCACATCTAAAACCCTTTAAGTCTCAGAATTAATCTTCTCTGGTCATAACAAGTATTAGTATCGATATAATAATTTGAAATCGTCATTATAATGAAAATTGTGAACTAACAAGTGTAGCTGGCACGGAAATAGTTTTTATAGAAATAATATAGATAGTTACATGCACTTAATTGGTTAATTATTAACCAGGTTATTCTCTTGAAACTGATGCACCAATGCAGTAATGCACGGGAAAAACTTAATGCAACAGTGCTTTTCTGAAGCCACTGGTGTGTCCTGTAATTAAGGAACAAATATTAGTTGCCCAACAAACCAAAGTATTGTGTAGAACTTTTATGTCCTGCTTATAAAAGGCATAAATACATATTTTCATTGAGCTAAACTGAATGTATTCCTCTGCATGGTAATACACGTTGATACAAAGGATGACATTAATGGTCATCAAACGGCAGACCGTTATTATTCCTAAAGGTCATTGTCCTTACTTTCATATTGAAAGCATATGTTTGAGTGATAAAGTAAAACTAAGACTATCCTTTGCAGAATAACAATTGATGAAAGGCATGCACAAATCGTGTCTTGTTTTTGTTTTCAATCTTCTTTTCAGGGGGGAGTTGATGAGGATGAAGAGCCTAGAATGGCTGCCTTCAGAGAACTGAAAGAAGAAACTGGCGTAACATCAGTGCAACTCATTGGAGAGGTACCATATAACATTTTATGCCGTGCTCATGCTTTAGATTGCTACATCTGCTTGCTTAACATTAATTTGAATATTAAAAGTTTTGAGTTTGTTTCTTGGAAAATGACACAACATAGACACCCGACTGGTTGACGTATGATTTTCCACCAGATGTTAAGGAAAAGATAACTCACCTTTGGGGTAAAGAATGGAAAGGTCAAGCTCAGAAATGGTGAGCATTCTTTTTAACTAACCTATCATTGTTCTCATTGCACAGTGGTTTTTTTTACCCTCCCCCTTATTTTCCTTGTCAGTGTTTTTGCCTGGGGAAAGGTATCTATATCATGTACAAACTATATCATTTCCTTAGGTTGAGGTATTTTGCTTTCTTTCTTTGCTTGGCTATATTTAGGGCAAGCACCCTTGCTTATAATACAGGTTCTCGGAGAAAAAAAGTGAAAAATATGGGATAACACTCAAAGAAAACAAGCATTTGATTAGCTAGAAATATGCTTCTACACTTTTCTCAGAATTTTGGAATATACTAGTGGTTTGTTTTGCCTGTTCTTGTATTGTCTCGACTTTACAATCAACCAACTTCTTTGTCTATAAAATGCTTTTCATTTATTGAAACCACTGCACTCACAGAAGCATCTCTTTTGCATTTCAGATTGTAAATATGGAATCCTTCTTTTCAGCTTATTTAGTAACAAGTTTTCCAAGAACTCTTCATCTTGTATTTTCCTAATCCAACAGTTAAGCTTGAATTAATCCCTCCTGTTTATGGAAAGGTTGATGGAATATTTCGTATCACAATTCTAGGACTGCATTGTATAAATTTGAGAGCTTAATTGTAGTATTGATAGGAACTCTAGGGTTGCCTTGCATAGAACTGTTTGGATTGATCTAGACTGTTTGAATGCATCGATCAAGTCAATTATATTTGTAATTATGTATGCTGTATGTATTCTAATACGAAAGACAAATTTACCAAAATATGGATGGGTTTTGCAATCCAAAAAAAATGTGTGAAAAGTTATTAAAGATGCTTATCTAACTCATATTTCAATTTACCAGTTATGTCTGCAAACATGTTAGTAATGAGTATTTGTTCTCAGGTTTTTGTTCAGATTTATTGGTGATGAAAGTGAAATAATCCTCGATGGGAATGAGAAGGAAAGAGCAGAGTTTTCAGAGTGGAAATGGGCTTCAACAGAAGAAGTATTAGATCAGGTACTTTGTCAATCAAATAAACAGGATATTTTTTCTCAGCTACCATTAGACACAATCAATATTATCTGTTATAACTTATAAAATGCTGATAAGTATTTCTTTTGAAATCAGGCTGTTGATTTCAAAAGACCTGTCTATGAAAAGGTGTTCAAGACATTTGATGCGAATCTGAGTTGAACACTTTCAAAGTATATCTACTGGGTATTTATGGTCAACTGGAGACATCAGATCTATGTATCATCAAAGATCAGCATACTCATTCGGGTATGTATGTATCCTGTGTCTTGGTGCATTGGCCCTCAGTGAGCTCCATCGAAGCATTATTGCTACCAATCTGTCTTTCTGATATGGGAACCTGCAATGCTGCTTACAACTTTTTAGTAAGTTTGATCACCATTCAGTCAGCACTTTTACTATCTTTATCTACAAACTCAATTCCTTGATTCGGCACTTATGTACGCTGTGAACCATCTCAAGTATTTGGCCACAGTTGGTAGGTATTCAACACCGATCTTGGATAATTGAAGATAGAAGAACATCACAAATTTCTCGGGGTTGTGTATATAAACCGGTGTATATAAAACCTTCCCAGGTTCTTGCTTCAGAAATTTGCAGACTTCACAATTAAAGCCTTGTGTACGTACACCTTTGTTCTTGTATATATAGAATGCTAATGCATAGTAACGTACCCCTTTGTTCTTGAATATATAGAATGCTAATGCATACATAGTAACGTATCCCTTTGTTCGTGAATATATAGAATGCTAATGCACAGCAATGTTGTTTTGAGATTAAATCCACCAAAGTTGAAGAAATTCAAAGCAAGCTGTGAACGAATTAACTCGTCGAGAAGCAAGATCAATGCAAGCAACTGGCTTTCAAAATCATGTTCTTGTTGTCATCTGCTTTGCCTATGTACCCTTGGGGGTATATATATGCTTTGCATACATGCGAGATGCGATGTATGTCTACATACAACGGAAGGGATCGACGACCATTAAAATTGACTCGTTATAAAAATGCAGGAAATCATCAGCATAGGGCACTGGAGGGTGTAAACAAAACCAATATCATTTGAAAATGTGAGATATGTGTTGTGTTCTTCATATAGGTGCCAAAGCATCTCGACCATGATACAAGATTCATTAAAACGGTCTATATAAATATACTGAATCTCAAGAGAAAAGTGGGGCACTTACAACCAAATATATGCCAAAAATCTAACCAAACCCATCTAATCCAAGCGGGTTCGTCGAGAAAAAGATCATTTCAGATTGCACACAAAGATTAACATGTTATTTGTTTCCATTCACACTCAATGGAGTGCCGGGGTCGATCCACGAGTAGTAGTACAATGGCATGCAAATTCCATTTAAACAGGAAAATGCAAGCCTTAGTTATTCTCTCATGTTTTCGACCCCCTACAGTTAGTCCATATGTACAAAATGGCGACTTATTTGCTCGCACTCTGAACAAAGATCCGACCAAAATCCCAGTGTGTAACTCATAAATTGCCAGGTAAGGAACACTGGAAGCAAGGTCACCGGTGGCTTTAAAATTTTGGGTAGCTTTAAATGTTGACAAGCATCCAATTGGAAGCAATTCATCAGACATATCAGATAGGCTGATAACACCACTTACCTCGACAAGAGTGGTGAGTAAAACAGATCCAAGGATCAATACGGAGCAAGCCTTCCTTCTTCTCATGCTATATAGCACAAATACCGTTTCTCACCTATGCCGTTCGTTGAGAATTTCACATTCTTGTATCTGGCAGTGTCACATGGTGCCTGATTTGTTCTGATGTAAAAAAAACTTCTTGTCCCTACTTGATTATCACACCCAAAGGGAAACTTGAAGCTTCGAGACCATGAATTTTTCTCATATTTCACGTGTTGTTGTTGTCGGAGTCAGAAGGCACTCGATTCGATCCCCTATATAATACCTCCCTGATCCTGTTGAAGATCAAACTGACAGGGATACAAGTCACTAAAGCGGGCCCTGAAGGCTTCTTGGAAGCAGCAGCAGGTTGCTGTGCATGTAGTTCATTATGTTGTACAGCTATAGATGATAACATCCTGGTTTTCTGAGGAAGAGCGCCCCCCTTTTTCAGAGGTCTCCTTTTATTGGCCGATGAGCTAGATGGCAGGGAACTACTTTTTCTCGTCGCCTTGTTCTTATGATTAGCAAGAGCTCGCTGCCGCTGCTTGTCTAGAATTTCTTCTGCATGAGGCTGGGAGATTATAATGCTGCAAGAACGAGGGATTCGCTGCATTGCTGTTCGTCGAGCAGTTCTCCACACAGGCTGCAATGGAGGTTGCTTTGCCACGCTTGCGCCATTTTGAACATCCCCGATCCGCTTCTGTATTATTTCAACGACCATTGGTTGGCCCAGAATCACCTTCCCATTGAACTTGCTGACCAAAGGCACAAACGAAGAATGTTCCTCCACTGAAGCTGATATAGGCTGTGTTTCAACTGAGACATCAAACCACGAGGATCCTCTAACTTTTGGTCTGCGTCTATCAAGTCCCCGAGAGTTATTTTCTGGTTCATCAGTATATGCAACTTGTGGGGGTTCCAGATCTCTTTCTAATAAACCTTCTCCCTCTTCAGCTAGAGAAATAGCCTCGACTTTGGTGTGCCTGCGTCCTCGTCGAGATGCACTTAATCTAGAACCATTGGTTAAACCTTGTCCTTCTGCAATCTCATTGTCCTCATGAGCCACACAATTGATGATGGCTCTCACTGCCGTTGACTCCCACATATTCCCACTACGAACAGATCCTCGACGCTTTCCTTTGGTTTGCCACTTTGAAACATTCACTTCACTTAACGCCTTTTTAGTGTATTTATTAGGTGAACCTGTTCTACCTCGGACAACATGGGATTCATCTTCATCACCAGAGTCTTCCTCCCCTGTTTGGGAGACATGTGTCACCAGGTCATTCACCCCACAGGAATCATAGAAGTTTGGAGAAACTGCCAAAAACAGTCAATCAAGAAATTAATCAGAATTTCTTTTAGTTTGCATGATCTTTTGTATTTGAGAACCCTGAGATCTCATCTTGTACAAGTGCATAATTAGTTACAAGCACTTGTTGCGAGTGCAAACATCACATATATGCTGATTAAATCTAGCTCACTCACTACAATACGCTTGAGTTCAAGCTAATAAAGAGCAGTTTCAGCTTGATTATGATGATTTCTTAGGTGTGAAAGTTGATCATGTTTGAAACATATTCACTTATAAAAAATAAAGGGCCAGGAAAGGAACCCTGCCTAGAAACTATCAACCCATGCTAAGTTTTTGTTTTACATGCCAGTATCCAGGAGCTTCCCACCCTCCATTATCAACAGAGCAAAAAATTGTGGAAGTACAAGTATGCATATCACTAATTACTTGGTCAAACATAATAAATAATTTTCAAATAGTAGAAGCACATTTACCTTATAAATAATTTTCAAATAGTAGAATCACATTTACCTTATGGATTTCAACATATAATTCTCTGATAGCTGATATAATATGATAATTTTACCAGTTCCAAAACCAAGCATGAAAGAGGAGAATCTGATCTTACCTTCATTGGACCGTTGTTTTGCACGAGTTTCTTCTCTGACTGCAACAGCTTTGGCTGAATAGATGGACGATCCTGTGTTCATGAAAACATTTGACTTATTATGGGTGTTCGACACTTGTACAGGGCCCTCGGTCACACTAATTAAATAAAATATACATATGTATTAATATGGCTGATAGCCAGAGAATTACATTTAGGATGATGCATGAGTTGCAGAAATATGTTTTTGCACCTTCCTCTCTAAAAGTTTGGATTCTAACCTGGAATTGGCTGAAGGGAGTCACCTTCATCTTCCCTTCTGTGTATTCCTCCCTCTTCTTCTATTGCCAAGAGACACTGCCTAGACGACTTTAAAGAGGCTTTCCCAGGGTCTAGATCAGCGTTACTTCTGGAAGAAACCAAAGGACCTTCCTCGTCATATGCATTTCGCTTAGCAAAAACTGAATTTTCTTCAACCCGGTTGTTATAGAGGGGGTAAATGGGCAAGACATTGTTTGGCAGAGCATTCTCAAATGGGTAATCAGGCATACATATTGCACTATTGGTAATCTCCCCTCTTAATCCAAATTCACTCTCTTCCTTATGACTGTAGTTTGACCACACTGGAAAGTTCGATAAAGAACTAGGCAGATTTTCCGCCATTGACAACGAACTTGTTCGCTCTATAGATACATCACCCATTCCACTAATAGAACTGGTAAAAGCTGTTCCAGGGAAATACGTGCATCTCAAGCTAGACCCTCCTTGTAGGATAGAGTCGACAAATGCTGACCCTGTTAAAGAAGAAGCCTCAACTTCAGACCCACCATATTGATACGATCTTCCCTCAGAGCAGTTTGACTTCATATGATCACTGAAACTTGAGCAAGGTCTGCCCATGATTGCAGAAGAATCAATCATTTCATGGCTAGACCTAGCTTCAACATCAGAAATTTGCCAGCCACCTAAGCTACTGCCACCTGCCATAGATTTCTGTTCAGATTCATGAACCAGGTCTTCTTGTTTGGGCTGTACAATAGCATAGCCATTCCTTCCTGCAGCTGGAATAACGGAAGAAATATTTGAAACAGGATCTACAGCATCCTCAGCGTGTTTAACACGGCTTTCTGACAGTCGAGTGAAAGACTTTCTTCGGTCTCTCTTCTTATATGCACTTTCTTCTTCATTAACCCCTACTAGTAAAGCCCTTTTTTTCTTTGAGGCAGGAGATTTTGTAGCAGCTGAAGCCTTGAGATCAACAGGAGGGCATATGGCTGTATTCTTGGTGATACAACTGACCATTTTATTTTCATCTTCTAGGAAAGCTGTGTTCTGAGATGTTTCATAGGATGCAGCCCAACTTGGTTTCCTATCTTTGGACGAGATGATCCTCAACCCAAAATCCTGCAAGCCCCTCATACGAGGAATAGTCTCAGCAATTTCATCTTCCCATTGCCCATCCAGAAATTTCCTGTCCCCCTGTAAGCTGAATAAACTATCTAAGCTTGGTTGACCAACTTCAGTAGAAGACTCTGGGTCCATGAAATCATTTTGAAAGTTGGAATGATGAGACATCCCCCCGATCCCGACATCTAACACCATATCCTCATCTGCAAAATCCAGCTCTTTGTAACTCCGATCCAAACTGGAATGGTTTCTTCCTAGAAGGTGATTCTGCTCCGTATATTTCCTCTCGAGCTCCAATGCATGAAGAATCGCATCTTCTCTCCGTGCATATTTTTCCCTCTTCTTTGTAAGCACGCTTGCAAGAGATTTGGCTCGTTCTATACATTGGTCGAAATCTCCGCATCGGAATGCTTTCACCCTTCTCGATTTCTCGATATTGTACCAATCCCTACACATCGACGACACATAAGATGAGCTCATATAACTATGTGAATTTACACAAACAGGCTTTAAGATTTGCTAAGCTCGTCACACTCGACTAGTCTTAATAAACAGGTGTTCTGATATTCTGACCATCGATCAATATGACACAACCAACAGAAATGAACATGTTACTACTATGTGTACACAATTAAAAATCGGCTGTCACTGAGCCAGACAGAGATTGAGAATGTGACAGTATTCAAGGAAATGTTGGAATGCCATCACGGTACATACCAGACTTTAAGCATAGAACAGGTATCCCATCGCATACATTGGAACCAATGCAAACAGGTCCATCATAAAATATCAATAAGCTTCAAGCACAATTCCAGGTACACAATCCATTCTATCTCGAGCACCGAGAAAATCATTCAAAAATGGAATGCGGTTAGCATCGACCATCGACTGCGCTTCGAGAAACACCGTTCCAAAGCAGAAAACAGGGAACAAAAAAGACATAGAAATGTAGATATCATGAGTGCACAGCATATGAGGCGCGGTCCATGAGTGGAGCAATCTTCAAAAGAGCAATCTTGTCAGCCATGGAGCAAGACAGTCAAGAAGCATAGAACAAACGACAAAAGGTATGGCAGTAGATTTTGCACGCATTCCGAGCACAAGACAGAAAGCAAGGGAAAGCGTAGAGAACTTACACGCTGCCGTCTTCTCTGCCCAAGAGCTTTACCGGAGTGCCTGTTCTGGGGGACAAGAGGTGAGAGCCAGGGAGCTCTTCGGCTCCGAGGATGCGACCGGGCCACCATGACCCGTTCCTCCTCCGCACCCAAACCAAGCCTCCCACGGAGCTATCGATATACGTATTCATTTCGCTTGATCCCTCCATTCCTGCTCGACTCTGCACCTTCGTCCCGAGACTATCTACCACTGCACGAGATGTATATCTATGTATATCTGCTGCTTCGCCTTCACCCGCACTGGAAAGGATGCGGCGCAAACATCTCCTCCTCCTCCTCCTCCTCCTCCTCCTCCTCCTCCTCTTGCTGCCGCTGCTGCTGATTCTTCTTCACCCTGTACAATAAGGCCGCAACCCTGGCCTGCAGCTCTCGCACTTCTTCCTCTTCCGATGATGATGATGCGAAACCCTAACCCTGCGCCTGCTCTGCTGCATCCAAAGCTCTCTCATCCTAGGGCCGCCATGTCCACCGCAATGCAGAGCGGCTTGTGCCCGGGGAGAAACGACGACTTCCAGGCTGCTGTGCGGGGGGAGGGCGAGGCAGCAGAGCGGCTCATGGGAAGGGGAGGAGGGTTAGGTCAAGGCTGCCATGGGCAGTCGGGAAATTAGGGTTTGCAGGGGGAATCGACGCAGAGCAGAGGGCTTCTAGATCTTCGTCCTGTAGCAGGGGAGCGGAAGAGAGAGGATGTGGTGAAGAGAGAGGATGTGAGGAAGAGACCACATTTAGAGGGAGTGACCACATTGAAGAAATTAAACATAGAACACTATATGTATGTATGGAT
>JBBBWG010030864.1:7031-31134 GCA_037176905.1 Azolla pinnata | reverse complement strand
ATGTGTATGGATGTGTATGTGGTGTGTGTATGTATGTAGAAGACTGGTGTATCTATGTATGTATGTGCTGAGACCATACAAATACAAGGCTTGATTGATGATCTCTTGTGAATCCCAGATCTCTTCTCCCGGTTCGATCGATCGATCGATCGATCGGTCAATCGCAGTGTCCGATTCGTGCCTCCTATAACACTTGCTGCATCGATCGATGTCTACAGTGCATTTCTGTATAATACTAGTGTATGATCGATCGATCGATCGCAGTGTTAATATGATCTCCGGATTCGTGCAGACCCTCTGCTGCTGCTGCGATCGAGCGTACTGCTCCTTTCCGATCCGTGCAAGATCACAGCGGCTGTACTGGCGAACCCCGGACGATTTCCGTGCATATACGTTTGTCCTCGTTAACGTTTTGTATCGTCGATCGTCTTTTACCTGCCCACATGCATGCTTGCTGTTCCCACGCGCATCGATCCGTTGACAATTTTGCTTGACCCAGTTCCGATGGAATCGAATCGCCTTCGCCCGTCCAATTTGTTAATGGGCTTGTCGAGGAGCTCTTCCCAATCATGTTTGCGCCTTTAGTTAAACAAAGCATTTCAGATAATGCAGACAGGCACGTGCAGTGAAACGCACTTCTTCCGAGCGCTCGTCGTCGCAACCTTCGAGGTTTTTCAGGCCATATAAATCACCAGGTTTTTCCTTGTCTCTTGGACCCAGCCTCGCGGAGGACCTTCCGCCAGATGGACATGACTTGCGAGAGGAGCAGAGATGCACAAACGCAGCATCAGAGGCTCCGGAAGAAAGAGGGAGAAATCGCAGCGCTTTCTCCCGGGAACCTCGTTCCCACGCCTCGAGAGGGCGGCAAGAAAGCAGCCGCGAATCGGAGCCCATCTGCACCATAGTCCGAAGCTCTTTGCGCATCCATCTGTAAAAGAGGGAGGCCTTTCAAAGCCATGCCACTTCAAAACAAGCGATGATGGATGATGCTGTGACGATGACGATGATGATGATGATGATGATGATGATGATGATGATGATGATGATGATGGTGATGGTGATGGTGATGGTGATGGTGGTGGTGATGGCTTGGAATCGCCATGGATCCATGGACATATCCAGGCATCAAGTTACAAGAGAGCAGAGCAGAGCAGAACAAAACAACACATAACACAACACAACATAATAGAATAGAACAGAACAAAACAGAGCGCAAAGCGAACGAAATAGGGACATGTTTTCATGCAGGGAAACCCTAAACCCAAAGCCCTAAACCCCAAACCCTAAACCCTAAACCCTAAACCCTAAGCCCTAAACCCTAAGCCCTGAGCCCTAAACCCTAAACCCTAAACCCTAACTAGGGTTTTAGAGTTAGGGTTTTACCTTCCTCTCATGCCATGGATCCAGGTAAATATAGAGACATCAAGTTAGAAAAGAGCAAAACAGAACAGAGCAAAGAAGACAACAGAACAGAAACAGAAACAGAAACAGAACACAAGAGAAACAGAGGAGCAGAACAGAACAGTGCAAAGCGGAGCAGAACAGAGGAGTGCAGAACAGAGAGGGCAAGGTGAAACGAGCCCGGCAGCTGAAGAGAAGCCGAAGCTTCAGGCAGCAGAAGAGTAGAGCCGGCGGGGCTCCCTTCTCCCGCTCCTTTCCAGGGGGTTTTTTTCCCCCTCCATATGGCGAAAGCGAAGAGTGCCTCTGTGTTGATACGGCTGGTCTCGACTGCCGGCACTGGATACTTCTATGTGAAGCCCAAGAACCCTCGGAAGATCACGTACAAGCTCGAGTTCCGGAAGTATGATCCCTTTGTCAAGAAGCACGTCCTCTTCACTGAGCAGAAGATGAAGTAGATTCTCAGGCTGGATCATTCCAGGTTAGTGCCCGATCAATCTTGTCTGAGAGAAAGAGATAGCGAGCGAGCGAGCGAGAGGATAAGATTTGAAGAACATATGAGAAACAAAATTTGTGTTTTGCTTCTCTCTCAAATGTCGACACCTCTTGGGCACCTGCATTATGGTGTTCTTTTGATGGATATTCCTATTGCTTGCAGTGGTCAAGAGGGAAGAAATGCCACATCACGAGTTTATATGGCCCTCTTTGATAGGTTTACGAGGCCATCATGGTGATAGCTTTACGAGGCCATCATGGTGATAGCTTTACGAGGCCATCATGGACGAGCTTAATTGATTGCTACCAAAACTAGAAGGGAAATTGGCATTGTCGAGGCATTTACACAGCTGATCCATTTAGGTGAAGTCAGGAATGAAGAGTTGCTTACTTGATAGTTTATTTCAAACATCCGTGGAGACATACTCAGATAGAAATGAGTGCACATATGCCTTGAGTTAAAGAGGAAACCTGTTGATCTAGCCATCAGGTTATCAAAACTCTGTGAAGGCAAGGATGAGGTCACATTTTTCACTAGCAAGCCCAGGTTCCCATGACCTAATATTTTCTGAATAGATGTTTTCAACCTTTGCGTCTTGGCCTTGGAACAATTTACAAGAGTTGTGTCCCTCACGTTTGGTTCTACTCATTTGCAATATGGCATTAGCCATGGAGGTATTTTATAAGATTCCTGCTATTTCCATCATGTCAGCCCTAATACAACAGTTCTATTATTTTTAAACTCAATTACACATATTAATCTGTTATGTGAATGAAATGGTAGGGAAGAGACGAAGGCAGCAAGTTGTTGCAAAACCATGACGTCCTAGTTTGTGTTTAATTTGTGACAAAGTCTCTTCACCTTGTATCAACAGCTGTGGACTAGCATGCAATGTATTTTGCCTTCTATCAGCAACCCCTCAAGATAGTCATCAATATAAGTATCTAAGGCTTTAAAATTACTCTCAACAGCTTGCCAGAAGTGTTTTAGGATCATCATAGATCTTTGGCCCTCCGTGATTACACAGATGCTGGGCAATGCTGTTCTATTTCTCGACAAGTTGTTCTGGTCTCGTTATAGGAAAATGTCATAAAATAAGTACAAAAACTTCTCCCAGTGACATAGACAATGGCATTCTGAAAGATAAGCTAAAGATTGTTGTCTATGCGTTAACTTTCATTGTGTCTTCAAACAAATATATTTTTCGTAGGGTTTAAAGTAATGCTGTAGCTAGTTTTCTGATTAGGGTCAATGTTTTCTGTTCATTTGCAGGTCCAGGGCATATAGATCATTCAAATTTGAATTCCAGGGATATCTCTGAGCCGGCTTGGACCAAAGTCTAGATACAGTTCACAATTATCTTGAATAACCTATTTAGTTGATTCTGGATGTTTACTTACACAACTCTTTGGTTAGCTCTATCAACAAAGAAGAATATATTGGTTCGTAACTCATTCCGTGTTATTTGTGTCTGTTAAACATGTTTCTTATGGTTACATGATCATTTGAGTAGCTGTTGTGCTAGAATGCACTTTCCTCTAGAAATAAATTTCGTACTTTCATTTACAGCACGAACAAGAAAGCAGATCACAAGGGTTGCAGTAATTGCTTTAGTGCACAACTTGGTTAGTGTATCCCTAGAATGATTATCAGAATTGGTGTTAATGCCACATGATAGCTAAAAAACTGCTTTTTCTTGATAATTGTTTTCATATTTGATCTGCTTAAAAAATTCTATGACGTATGATGTCTTGCATACACTCTTTTGAATGTTGGGCTCTTAAGTAGAGACATAGTGGACAATTACTGCGTTTTCCAAACTTACCACCAAATCAATTGCTAAAATAGATCATTCCACATGGGCTAAAATAGCTCCCATTTAGGCAATTGTTATTTCTGTTATCAAATCATAGCGAGAATGTCAAGTAATGTACCTGTTGGTGGAGACTATCAATCAAGATGAAAGACCTGCTGACCCATTTATTCGCTGCAAGAAAATCTGATTTTATTATCATTAGCCACATGTGTCCACATTGCTAAGGTGGTAGCATTCATTTTAATGCTGTGATTCAAAAGGTTGGTCATGATTTTTCTTAGTGGTTCAGAAACTCTAATATCTGTGGAAGGAACTGCGCTGTCTACACAACATATAACCATATTGGGAAAATGGCATATTCAAACGCATTGGAATTAAACAGTTAATATTGTTGACGAAGTGCCCAAATTCTTGCTAATATAACACCTTCCGATGAGAATATAACACCAAGAAGGTGGACTGTATGTTTTACTTATTCTTGCCAAATTCGTACTGTAGTTGTTTACAGAAGGTGGACTGTATGTTTTACTTATTCTTGCTAATATAACACCGATCAAATGCATAACATGCATTCTTTCTAACTAGCTTAATTTCCACAAGCACTCAAGAAATATGGACTGTCTAGGGTCTCCATATAACAGAGTACTTATAGGCTACAAGCTGTAACAATTATAATATACCAAGTTTGAAAAACAAAGAAAACGCACATCTTGTGAAAGGAAAATTTAAAGATTGAAAGAGATTTTCATGAAAATCATACTGAATGATAAGCACCGGCATCAAGGGGTGTCCACTATAGCTCAATTGTGAGCATCCTGTGTTGCAATTCTCCATGGTCGGATAGAAATATGGGACAGTATTTTGCTTGCAATCACTCCAAAGATGGCCATCAAAATGCGCAGGTTGGAGAATATCTGCCCCATGACTTACAAAATCAAAGACCTGGCAGATTTCTTCCCGGTAAATACAGTGACCTCACATTCATCTTCCTGGCAGTAGCCTGAAGATGGAAGTACCAGCTCATCACTTCAATAAGCTTAATGCATGAAGCGCCAAGTTGATTAACCACCATCATATCTTAGGGTGGCTTTATGACTTAATCGCTCCCAATGTGTTGAATGCATAGAAGAAATACAATAGAGAGCTCTCTCTTCTGTTTCACCACTGCTACATGTAGGAATGATTCAATCCTTTGGCTTCCGATGAGAATATAGCTGTTCATGCTCCTATGAAACAGTGCGTCCGTAACTTATAACTGCTAGGTACAAGTTTTTGGACCACTTCTCCTGGAAAGATAAAATGGGCATGTGAATTCGAGAAAAGGATGCAATAGAGAGCATGAATATGATTAAATCACGGAACCTTTATGTGTCCACTGGGAAAGGCTGATGTGCGAAGTGTTTCTTGTGTTTCATCAACAGGTCTTTTTTTCGGCACACTGAAGATGAAAGCAGCCTGATCTGATGTTGCAGCAATGGCTGTTATACAATATCCACTGTCCCATCTGCGGTGGATGCCTTCACTTGGATATAGAAAATCCAGCTCTACCACCTAGGTGTTTGATACACAATTGAGGTGAATTAGCATAAACCGCAAGTAAGCAGAAAGTGTCCTTTCATGTAGAAAGAGTGGTTGAATCCTGAAAAACCATCCACTGGTCTTACTTGGTTAGAATAACCAGCATTTCGTGACATGACCACGCCCCAACAACTCCCAGCAGTGGCCATGGAGGTAACATAGAATCCCTCCTTCCACTTCTTGTTTATCCATTTAAAAGGGAAAGCATCACTAAATTTGTAAGACTGCTGAGTGTACTGTGTTCCTGAAAGAAAAATGAAGGCATAAGATGAAGAACACATTAAATGAGTTAGCAAAACAAGGAGCACCGCATAGCATCTGCACCTTTTGACATGACCACCAATGAGCTACCATTATTAGCACCAGCAATCGCACTTATATAGTAATTTTTCTCCCACTGCTCAATGATCCATTCCTATAAATGAAAATTTGCTTTATATTTCCTCTTTCCAAAAGATTCCCAAAAAATGGCAGAAAACATTTTGTCGAAAGATTTAGGAGAAAATAACCTTGTGTAGGAAAATGGGTGACAGTTCATATACTTGATCAGTAAACCCCGTGCCAGCATCCATGATCAATGCCCACAGGTTGCTTGCTGAAGCTACACTACTAATATACAAGTGATCTTCAATGCCTTTCCTTACATGTTGTGCCAGTCGATTATCAGCAACATTGAAGTGATATCTATAGATACAAAGTTCCACTTCTGAACTCCATACCCAACCATTTCTTCACTCATAAAACATGAAATTCGCAATCACTTTGGACAAGCTGGTGTACCTTTGTTTCATTGGCAGACGAGCACTATAGACAGTTATCCATTGGGTGGCAGGCATTCCAAGTCGAACTCTTTTTCTGGGTTCATCTTCCTCATCAAGTAACCTTGCTCTCTTTTGACCAACCTAATTCCAAGAAAAGAGACCTGTCATCAGATTAACTCAAACCTCAAACACTGATCAACTCAGAAACAATGAGATACAGCATTTGATACCCGTTGGGCACCATCTGTATTTATGGGCCTCAGTGCCGGATTCGGTCCCAATAAATCATCAAAAAGAGAGATCAGCTTCCCATAGTTGGGCTCCTCATCGAACTTGAGATTTGCTACAGTTTCTAGAAACAGACTGAAAGCAGGAGGAAAGAAACAGCCAAGTGTCTCAGCTGATGTTCCCATTTTCTTTTTGCACACGAGGAAACTTTTATTGTCACCCTGGAGAAATAAAAAGTGTACCTGAATATTGGAATGTAATTTCTACTGAAATAAACACAAAATTTCATCATCGCATACATACTTGGTATCCTTGCCAAGGTAACCGACCTCTGAGCAAGAAGATGAAGGTATATGCCAAAGATTCAAGATCATCTCGCCGACTGCCTGTTCGACCAAGATGGGCATGCACACTGGCATAGCGAACAGTGCCTCTGCAATGCAAGAAAAAAACAGATTACAAATGTGACGAAAGATGTATCAAAAGAGGAACAAGTGATTTAAATACCTGAAGGCATCCGGTTTCTGGTCATATTCGACATGCTGACCATTGGTTCCATCTCTCCACCTTGTTGCTGTTAGAAAGATTTCTGTCAAGATAAGCGACAGATGGTAAAGAATGAGACTAATTCACAGTAAATACTAACCTAGACCAAGATCGATCAAGAAAAGTTTATGATCATCTACTGTTCCAGGCTGGCCAAGCAGGAAATTTTCAGGTTTGACATCTCCATGCACATATCTAAAGAGGACGCATATTTTATTAGAGCTCTGTACATATATACCAGTAGTTACTCAAAAATCCATAGCTTGTGAAATTTTATTGAAGTGAGTTTAATGAGATAGATGGAAGTTCACTACAAAGCATACCCCTTTGCATGTATTTTTTCTAGAATTGATATTGCTTCGACAGTGAAGCAAGCAACCATCTCCGTTGACATCCTGTAAGAAAAGCCAAGATCCACTAAGTACACACAAGCTATTCTCGTACAACTAAGAAATATATGAGCATGTTTACCCTTGTCCAGACTTGTTCCAGACATCCCATAAACTGGGCCCGAGTATATCCATAACCTATTGAGACCACAGGAAATTGTAATTTGTGACTGGATCAAGGCAAATCATATACAAAAATCAAATATATACCATCACATAGTAATCCCCCTGTCTGCCTTTAAAATGGACTCGAGGGACCCCATGACTTCCACCTAGAGCACTGTGATTCAGCATTAGCATGACACGATTAAAACTGGGCTTGTAATTGGCAGGGGTCTCGTAGTGTTGATGTACTTACACGTAGACTTGCCACTCATGTGGGGGACCGCGGTTACAGCCTTTACTATTCTTATGCTCAAATTTTAATGCAACCTGTTATACACTCGATTCACAACAGTTAGTACTGCCGAGACCTCTATTTCCAGGCTCTGGGAAAATTCTTGAGCAAAGCTCATAAACACCACAGTACCTCAACTGCTTGAGGGCCCGTCACTTCTGTAGAGGCCCCAATTCTTCGTCCCAGATACACCTGACCGAAACCCCCTTTTCCGAGCTTCTTCTCAGTCTTGTAAATTGGGGAGCATCCAACTTGAACCTAGAAAAACAACAACATTTGACACGACTTTAAGTATAAGAAAGCCTGGCGCCATACGACTGAAGTTTGAACAGGTCTGAGCACGGTGCAACGGTCCCCTATCTCAGTTGAAACCCGGAGCTGTTTGTCAATTTCTTCACAAAAGTTCCATTCCCTCACTGAATTCCATGTAAAAATGTGAGGTTTGAAAATGTTCAAGCTTATATGGGCATGCATGGTAGGGTGAACGAAGACCCAGACAATCTGTAAGAAATCTGTAAGAAAAGCATCGCTAACATCCCTTGAAAAATTGTTGAGTGCCAAAATAGTCTTTTTTTAGCAACAAGGTTAAGGCATCAGATTGTGAAAGACGTGGTGGCGGTGGTGTTGATGGCGGTGGTGGTGTATGCAGACATTTCTTCTAGCTGCATAAGATGTTGGGCTAAAGCCTAGATCCTGCAGAAGAAAGAAAACTGGAAGGACAACAGCGAAGCGAGAAGGAGAAAAAAGAGAGGGAACTTACGCGATCAGGAATGGGAGCTTGCGCTGCTGCTTCGGTCTTGGCTGGGTCTTTTGGAGCGATCTCCTGCTCCATCTTCTGGTGGGTCTTCTGAAAGTGGGAACAGAACAGAACAGAACAGAAGAGACCAGAACAGGGGAACACAAAAGACACAAACAAAACAAATGGGAAAAAGTAAAGGACCAGAGTTCAAAAATCTCTCATTTTCCAAAACAAAATTTCCCCCTTGTCAAAAAACAGCACACACACACATTGGAAAGCTGAATGATTGTCGAATTCAACAGCTTTGATGAATGAACATGTTAGCAAGAAGCATTGATGATCCTTCTTCTTCCTGACTGGAATGAACAATCATTTGAAGGCAAGTTTGGACCCATCATATCAGTTAAATTGGCCTTTTTGGCAGGATTTGGGTGGTTAAAATTGGCCTTTTGGGCAGCATTTGGGCGGTTTAAAATTGGCCTTTTGGGCAGCATTTGGGCGGTTAAAATTGGCCTTCTTGACAGGATTTGGGTGATTTCAACAGAATTTGAACACATTCCTAACTTCCAGCAAATGATTCGAACCACCATTAACCAGCTCGCTATCAAACATCATCTTTCTTTGACTCGATTCATCGCACTCCCAAAAACGGATCACATGGAAAATGCTCCAGCCGTTTGCTGTTTGCTTGCCAGCTGCATCAAACATGGTTTTTCTTTTTGTCCATCCATATGAATCTAGAATGAATGCATGAACAAGCCAAAAGTGGTTTAAGTTTTCTGTATAACACGTACAAACTACATGCAATGACCAGGCTAATACATCGACCATTGTTAGCCTAAATCATGCAATGATGGGAGATGGCCTGCTCCACGGAGATGGAGACACTCCCCCAAAAATAGTTGTGAAGTTTGCCATTGATGAGATGATACCATACATGGAGGCTTTATTTACTGGATTGCCAGCAAAAGATGCATTATACCATCAGATTCATGACTACAGAAGCTCATCTGGCCAGAGATTTTGCTTCACCGAGTCCGGTGGATGTGTTCTGCCATCTCTGGTTTAGGATTTAGGTTTTTAGAGTTTCAGGTGGATCGAGCAGAATGACCCACAGCAAAGCCTTCATGTCAAGCCATCGAAGCGACAGTAGCCATAGACACACTGCAAATGTTGCACCATTTGCATGCAGAAGCTACCATTGCACTTGAAGCTGAAATACATATTACAAATTCCCAGATGAAGAACAGCCTAATGAAATAGGAGAAAGCAAATTAGCAATCAATCTGCCTCCATTTGCAATCCAGCAGTTGGGTTGAGAGATTCAGGTAGAATGACCCACAGCAAAGTCTTCATGTCAAGCCATAGAAGCGACAACAGCGGCGCTCTCCATAGACACACTGCAAATGTTGCACCATTTGCATGCAGAAGCTACCATTGCGTTCGAAGCTGAAATACATATTACAAATTCCCAGATGAAGAACGGCCTAATGAAATAGGAGACTGCGAATCTCGCAATCACCACTCTCAAAGACCAATCAATCTGCCTCCATTTGCAATCCAGCGGCTGCTGCATATATATTGGCCATGTTGACATAGGCAGCAGCATTTTCATCATCCAGCTCCACTGCTTGCTCGAATGCCCAGACGCCGAGGCTCACGTTCCCCCATTTCCTACTGGAAGCTAGCACGCTCCGCAGCAGGGGCAAACGGCGAGAATCGGGAACCTTCTCGAGCACGCCCTTCACCTTGCCAAACTGCCCTGCACGGCCAAACAGATCGACCATACACGTGCAGTGTTCCAGAGTCAGGGCAAAACAGTAAACATCAAGCATTTCCACAATCAGCTTCTCTCCCTCTTTCACTAAACCGGCATGACAGCATGCGTTCAGCAAAACGGTGAAGGTGATCGAATTCGGCCAAATATCTGCTGCCCTCATTCTGTTATACACGTGTTGGACCACATCGGAGCAGCCCAACTGGCAATATCCAGCGATCAAAGCAGTCCAAGTCACGACATTCCGCTCTCGAAGCTGCTCAAACACTTCCCGTGCTTTGTTCGATGCGCCACACTTGGAATACATGCCCACCAATGCATTGCCCAGCATGATGTTTCCATCCAGCAGCCCTCTGTTTCGAACCTCGGCATGTATACCTTCCCCAATATTTAGACACCCCAAATTACCGCAAGCATTCAGAATACAGATATAGGTCACTGCATTCGGTTCAACTCCACCATCTGCCATTTCCTTGAAGCATCCCAGTGCTGCATCACTGAACCCATTCTGCACATACCCAGAAATCATGGCACTCCAAGACATGACATTCTGCTCTGGAAGCTGGTCAAAGCATTCACGCGCCTTATCCACCGCACCACATTTGGAGTACATGTCCACCAGTGCAGTGCCTACCATGGCATCTTCCTTCAGTAGCCTGTGCTTTCTGACGTCTGCGTGTAGATCTTCTCCGATCTCAACAGACCCCATCATGCCACAAGCTTTCAGTGTAGCAACGTAAGTTACAGCGTTTGGCATGACGCCCTCATTTTGCATCGATTTGAAACATTTCAATGCTTCCTCACCAAGCCCAGCTTCAGCATAACCTGAAATCAGGGCAGTCCATGAGACGACATTCCTCTCTTGAAGCTGTTCAAACATCTCCCGTGCCTTCTTTAGGGCACCGCATTTAGAATACATGTCCACCAACGCATTGTTGAGCATGGAATGTTTCTGAAGTAATCCTTTTTTTCTAACCTCCGCTTCTATTGCTTCTCCAATCTTCAAAGTCCCCAAAATGCTGCATGCTTTGAAAATGCAGACATAAGTTACCTCATTTGGACAGATTCCCGCATCTTTCATTTTTCGGAAGTAGTTTAAGGTTTCATGGCCAAGACCATTGTGGGTATACCCAGCTATTAGGGCATTCCAAGTCACAATGTTCCGCTCCGGAAGCTCTTCAAACACATCGTGTGCTCTCTCAACGGCACCACACTTGCAGTACATGTCCACCAAAGCATTACCAAGGGACACTTCTTTCTGTAATAGTCCTTGCTTTCTGACTTCTGCATCTATCTCTACTCCGATCTCCAAACACCCCACAATTCCACAAGCTTTCAAGACGGTAATATAAGTTACCACATTTGGACATACTCCTGCATCTCTCATTTGTCGGAAGCACTGCAATGCTTTATCACCGAGTCCGTTTTGGGTATATCCACCAATTAGGGCACTCCAAGTCACAACATTACGTGATGGCAGCAGTTCGAAAACTTTGTGTGCTTTTTCCACTGCACTGCACTTGAAATACATGTCCAGCAACGCAGTCCCGAGTACAGAATCTTTCTTCAATAACCCGTGCTTTCTAACCTCTTCATCTATATGTTCCCCCATCCTCAGTGCCCCGACAATGCCACAAGCTTTCAAGACACTGGCGTAAGTTACTGAATCTGGACGGATTCCCTCCTTTTGCATCTGCTCATAGCATTTTAATGCTTCATCACCAAGCCCATTCTGGGAAAATCCCGTGATTAGGGCACTCCAAGACATGATATTCCTCTCAGGGAGTTCCTCGAACACTTCCCGTGCTTTGTCAAGCACACCACATTTGGAATACACGTCAACCAGTGCTGTACCAAGCACGACATCTTTATCCAATAACCCTTTCTGTCTGACATCAGCAAGTATACCATCCACAATCTCTAGAGATCCCGCATTGCCACAAGCTTTTAAAATGCTGGCATAAGTTACTGCATCTGGAGAGACTCCTGAGCTCTTCATCAAGCTGAAGCACTTCAATGCTTCATGGCTGTGCTGGTTGTGAGCATATCCAGAGATTAATGCACTCCAAGGCACAACACCAGGAAAAGGAATGCACTCAAACACTTGTCGTGCCTCATGCAATGCGCCGCATTTGGCATATGTAGAAATCAATGCGGTAGCAATATAAGCATCTTCCACGATCAAGTCCTTCTTGATGGCATATGCGTGTATCCTTTGCACATTCCAGATGTCCTTTCCTTTCTTGCATAGCTTTATGAGATTCACAAGCCTGATTCGATCGTGACGATGCACTACGCAGGAACCATCGTTATCATCGTCGTCGTCATCATCATCGATCAGCCGAAGAGCTTTGAGCTGTTCTTTTCCAAGAGGTGGATTCTCGACACGCAATAAGGGTTCACCAATCCCGGTGCGCCTGAATCGGAGGGCTTGAGGGCTTCTCGGTGAAGCAGAAGGAAGCACAGATGGGATGAATGAGGACCCAAAGGATCCGATCAACTCTAAACGATAGCTACTGCATGCATCCTCTACCCCGTTGCCGGTGAGCCGCGAGTACTTGGAACTTCCAGGGATCGCTGAAGGCCTCATCCCATAGCAAGGTCGTCCCTTGGCAGAGCATAGAAGCTCCGCTGTGCCCACCAATCTTGTGCCTTTCTGCTCTTGTGGTTGGGATACTTCCAATCGATCAAGAGCTCATAACCCACAAAGATGCCGTTGCTATCCCCTCTTGCTGTGCGTGACCTCTACCAGAGAGGATTGAACAGACGAGATCCCTATCACCTCCTTCAAGCAAAGCTGCCATGTCTGTGAACACCTCTGAGCCTTCCAGAACATGTATATGTCTTCAGCTTCTGATTTGTGCATCAAGATGCAAAATGCATTCCACCATGAGCGAGCTCTTCACAAATCTGTGCAAAATTTCGTGTGCAAAATCTCCTCTATCCCGAACTCGAGGAATCGGGCACCTCCAAAATTAGCAAATCCTCGAAAAACTTCTCGAAATGCCATCGATTCGATTGATCAAATCGATCGAATCGAATCGAATCGAATCGATCGACTCTGACTTAACCAACCATGGCATCTCGAATTGTCAGCAGCCCCAAAATGGAGCCAAATTAGTGAATCGGCGATCGAGATAATCCCCGAAGTTTCCGCATCCACAGGGGATTCGGCTTGCTTCCTCTTCGATCGCGGGACCTCGTCATACAGATTCCAACACCACTTTGTCATGATGATCAGAATCGATCGGCGACCCGATGTTGTGCACACACCCTTCGCTCTCCTTTGCCGGCTGATAAAATTCTAGCACCTAGCTTCCGATCGCATTTCCGCCCAAAGCTCGATGGTGATTTTCTCAACATCTGACAGTGGTAGAAACTCGAGGTGCATCGAGCTACCACTCTGCTCAAAAACACTCGTCGACGCTACATTGCCAAGTCATTTGGAGTGCCTGAATGATCCTATGTTACCCGTCCTTTTCTTTTCCAATATAACAATTGTAATGACCGATCGACCTTTCTGAACGCCTTTTAAGACTGTGGTAATAATAATGGGAGATAAAATTAAAGCATGGGAATCAAAACGGATTACACCGCATTAAGTGCTAGATGCAGATTCTCATTCTTTTGGCATTTCATCAAATTGATGATGAATGAAAAATAAACTTTAAGAGCTAGTTTACCTGGTTTATATGTTTTATCAGTTTAACTTAACTAAACGATATAATTTAGTACTTTATAAATGGATCATTCAAATCTAACCTTGAGGGGTTTTTTAAATCTAGATTATGAAACCATTCTCTAACACATTTAGTTGATTCCATTTATGGAACGGTCATTATTGTGCCTCCCTTAATCTAGACATTCGATTTCCTACGCCCATGGCTTGTTTTCATGACTTGAGAGCAAGAGAAATTAACAATAGAAAGAAATAAAAAAGAACACTAAAGTGGAAGACCAGCAGAGTGAAATTTTATATTCAGAGAGAATCCGGATTACAAAGTGTAGGCTAAGTAAGAGATTAGAGACTGGTGTTAAACCAAATGGGTTTAGATGGATCTATTTATAGGTCCTTATTAGGTACCTATTTACCATGTTTTAATTGACGTGGTAAATGTCCAGTTCAATGATATATGTCATATATATTACAATGTCTTTCCATATTGTTCAGCCTGATCCATTTTGGGATCCATTTTGGTGACATTTTGCTTGTTGAAATGCTTGTTTACCAACTCCGACATTTCCACAACTTCCGCAAGAATACAGCAAGGCATGCCAAGCCACCATATCTGGAGTAAAAGGCATCTTCGTAAGCATCGACATAGCCATGTCTAGCTGCCCTGCTCGGCAATACAGAGCAATCATGGCATTGTGGAGCTGTGGAGTCGCTGCGATGCCAAAATCTTTATTCATCGTCTCCATGTACATGCTGTTGAATTCCTCGAAGAAACCGAAACCAGAGCGGCTGCATGCACTGAGAACAATGAGAAAGCTAACGCTGTCAGGCATCACACTTGCTCTAACCATTTGGTTGAATGTGTAAAACACATCTTCGATTCTGCCGAGCTGAGCATATCCTGTAAGAAGAGAATTCCATGTAACTACATCTTGAACTGAGAGCTTGTCTGATACCTTTTGCGCTGCGGCAAGGAGGCCACATCGAGCATACATATCCACCAGCATGTTGCCGATGAAAAGATCAGTTTCCAGCAAACCTCTCCTTTCAATCTCAGCATGTATTTCTTGCCCTTTGTGTTTGGCTCCAATACTACCGCAAGCCTTCAAGCAACACACAAATGTCACCGGACTCGGAGATATGCCGTTGTGTCGCATTTCATCAAACGACTCCAGTGCCTTCTCAACAAACCCATGTTCTGCATATCCACCAATCAATGCATTCCATGCGAAAACATCTCTAGCCTGAAGTTTGTCAAACACATACAGTGCTTTGCTAAGAGATCTACATTTGACATACATATCAATCACTGCTGCCCCAACAACAATATCGTCATATAATAACCCCATTTTTTCAATCTCAGCTTGAACTTCTTGGCCCTTATTGGCATCTCCTAACATGCCACAAGCTTTTAAAATGGCAAGCAATGTGACACTATCTGGTACAAATCCTTTGTGACGCATCTCCCCGAAACATTCTAGAGCCTCCTCACTCTTCCCATTCTCAGCCAATGCTTGGATTAGGGCATTCCATGAAATAACATCCTTGACTGAGAGCTTGTAAAAAATGTCTTGTGCAATAGCAAGATAGCCATCTTTGACATACATACCAACAAGAATGTTTCCCACACTACTTTCTTCGAAAAGACCCATCTTCTCAATTTCAGCATGCAGAACGAGACTCTTATTTTTAGTTCCTAAAATATTGGATGGTTTAAGGCATGAAAGAAATGTGACAGCATTAGGAGAGACGCCTTCTAGTTGCATACATTCGAAGCAGTCAAATGCCACATTGATATTTCCATGCTTGGCATACCCTGCCATCAAAGCTGTCCATGTGATGCTATCTCTAACTGGCAGTAAATCAAACACTTGATGAGCCATGACAAGTGAACCACATTTGGCATACATATCAACAAGACCATTTCCAAGAAAACTATCAGTCTCCAATAGCCCCTTCCTTTCAAGTTGACTATGAACTTCCCTGCCTTTGTTTATGGCTCCAATGCTCGCACAAACCTTCAAGATGTGGGAAAGTGTAATAGCATTTGGGAAAACACCCTGCAGCTGCATCTGCTGAAAGCACCAGAGTGCTTGCTCAAAATGCTCCTGTTCTGCAAGTCTAAATATCAAGGAGTTCCACGTGGCAATGGCCTCAAGTGGAAGCTCGTGAATTACTTGCTGCAGTTCTGAGAGAAAACCACATTTTGCATATATGTCGACCGAAGTGGTCCCAGAGGAAGCACATTTTTCCAACATATTTCTTTTTATCCCTACATGTAACGTTTCTGCATTATGTACATCTTCAATGCTGCTATAAGCTTTTAAACTATAAACATAAGTTACAGAATCTGGATCTACACCCTCAAGTTCCATCAGCTTGAGACATTTCAATGCTTCCCCACAGAGGTTTTGTTCAATAAATGTTTTGATTAGTACATTCCATGAAACAACATCTCGGAATGGAAGCCTATAAAACACTTCTTGTGCTTTGGTGAACGAATTGCATTTCACATACATATCTATTAATGAGTTACCAACAACAACATCCACCTGCAACAACCCACATTTTCCTATAACAGCATGCAGTCCAAGGCCTTTCCTTAAAGCACCTAATCTTCCACAAACTTTCAAGCAACAGACATATGTAACAGAATTTGGGATAACACATTGGTTCTGCATTATCTCATAACATTTCAGTGCTTCCATATAATGACCGCAGTTGATATATCCCACAATAAGGCAGTTCCAAGTGGTAACTTCTCGAACAAAGAGTTCATCAAAAACTTTAAACGCTTTAGAAAGAAAACCACATTTTCCGTACATATCAACCAATGTGTTTCCAATCAGCACATTTTGTTCAAACAAGCCCCTCGTCATAATCTCAGCATGTATCTCCAAGCCTTTTCCTATGATCTGTAGACTTCCACAAGCTTTCAAACCACAAATTAATGTGACAGAATTAAAAGAGATGCCTGTTTGTTGCATCTGTTTACAGCATAGCAGTGCTTTCTCACTATCTCCATGCTCAATATATCCCGTAATAAGTGCAGTCCAAGAAATGGTATCGGGATCTGACAGTTTGTTGAATACTTGATGCGCTTCGCAAAGCCAACCAAATTTACCATACATATCAACAAGAGCAGTTCCAACCACAAGGTCGGTTTCTGGCAGACCCATTTTCTCAATCTGGGAATGTATTTCACAACCCTTATCCATATTTCGTGCCATTCCACAAGACTGTAAAGCATGAATAAAAGTGGTTGTATTTGGAAGCACACTTTGTTCTTGCATGAGTTCAAAATATTTCAGTGATTTAGTGCAACATCCATCCTCAACATACCCTGAGATCAGTGTATTCCATGAAACTACATCTTTGACTTTAAGCTTGTCAAAAACATGCTGGGCCACCACAACTGAGCCACATTTGACATACATTTCAATCAATGCATTTCCAACATGTTTATGCCCCAACCATCCTTTCTTTTCGATATCAGCATGAATTTCTTCACCTTTATCTCTAGCTTTTGAACTGCCACAAGCTTTTAATACACATATAAACAAGGAGCTATCAAGAGTAACTCCCATTAGCTGTATCTGCTTGACACATTCAAATGCCTCTTTATAATATCCATGTTTCAGGTATCCTGTCAGTAATGAGGTTAAAATGATTTCATCTCGAGTCTCCAGTTTATCCAATACAGTCTGTGCTTTGCCAATCATTCCAATGTTTCCATATAGCTCAATCAATGTGCTAGCAATAAAGTTACCCTCCTTTGACAACCCCATTGCCTCAATCCAGGCATGTAGAGCTTCACATTTGTTTGCAACTCCAATATTGCTGCAGGATTTCATGTAAAAACCTACTGTAATTGCATCAGGAAGCACTCCCTCAACTAACATTTGCTCAAAACACTTCACTGCGTTCTCATCTTGACTATGTTCAATGTAACCTGCAATCATTGATGTCCAAGAGACAACACCCCGTTCTTCAAGCTTCTCGAATATTGCTTCAACAGCATGAATAATGCCAAATTTTGCATACATATCTATTAAGGTATTTGCAATGAGTTTTTCGTTTCCTAAGCCATGTTTCTCGATATCCGCATGAATTTTGTGGCTTTCTTCAAGGGCGTCTATGTTCTCACAAGCTTTCAAGCTCCAAATGAATGTAATAACATTTGGTGATACTTTCTGATGTCTCATTTCTTCAAGACATTTTAATGCCTCCTCACCGTGACCACATTCAACATATGCGGAAACCAGAGTTGTCCATGTGATGACATTGTGATTTGGAAGCTTGTTAAATACTTTCTGAGCCTCGCATAACAAGCCGAACTTGGCATACATGTTCAGCAAGGCATTGCCAATGGTAACGTGTGTTTCTAAGTACCCATGCATCTCAATCTGAGTGTGGATTTCTATACCCCTTTTTGGGTCTCGCTCATCTGCACAAGCTTTCAAGACACAACTGAATGTCACATCATTTGGGGAAACGGCCTCATTTTGCATACTTTCAAAGCATTGCAACGCTTTCAAACTGTTCCCATGGTTAGCATACCCTCCGATCAGAGTTGTCCAAGAAACTACATCTTTAGCTTCAATGTTGTCAAACACCTCTTCTGCTAAGTTAAGAGCACCACATTTTGCATACATATCAACCATCACACTCCCAATGAAAACATCGGTTTCAAGAAAGCAAACGTTGGACACAATGGTATGCACTTCCACACCTTTGCTCAAGTCTTGTGCATTAGCACATGCCTTTAGCAAGGCCACAAAAGTCGCGGAACTAAGGTGGATATTGTCATCATATTGTACTTTGCGGAAGAGATCAAAAGCATGGCCAAGATCTCCACGATTAGACCAGGTTTGTATGAGATGATCCCACAAAGATGCGTCACCGTAGAAGATCAACTTGTCAAAAACTTGTTGGGCACCATACCCGTTTCCAAGTTCAATCAATAAGGATAGCAGGGCAGTCCTAGCTGATCTATGCATGTCCAAGCCGATTCTGTGCAGGTAAGTCTGAAGACGCAGAATTTCAGAACAAGACCCATCTCTACGCCATTTTCGGCATGACGCAAACACGTCCACGACCGTACCTACGGATGGGGGGGGAAGACCAAGCGTCGATGCACCTAAACCTAAGATCGAAAGCGAAGGCTTTACTTTCTCTTCCGCTTTGTCTTCGAGCTTCCCATTCTCTTTCTCTTTTTCTTCCTCATCCCTGTTGCGGCTACGTACAGGGGGCTCTTCAACGCCTTGCCTGCTGATCGCGGTGACCTGCCATGTTGACGGTGAGGGAAGGTTGGGTCCGAGAGCAGAGCTCCTCCTCTGGAGCAGCACGCACATCCAGCCATTCGGGAAATCAAGCCCAGAGAATCGACATGTCGACCGTCAACGGAAGAAGAAGAAGAAGACGAAGAAGAAGAAGAAGAAGGAGGAGGAGGAGGAGAAATTGCTCTTCTATTTTTGGCTCTTTTATTTTCTGCTCCACTGTTTTTGGCTTTTTGATCATATGCTCTTCTATTTCACAACATGAAAGATCTTCATAACAAAGCAGAATCACAACAAGATGAAAGATCTCCATAAGATGATGCTTCGAGAAAGCTCAAATTTATTGATTTTCACCATTCACATAAACCCTATGATTGTGGCATGCAATCATACATGCAATGGGGGTTTAGTTCCACATGGTCAACAAGCCTAAAGCGTATATATAGTCTCAATTGTATGGGTTGCCAAGTGTTCGAATCTAGCACCCATTGTTGTATAGAGCTATGGAGATGTTCAGTGAGGGCATGCAATGCCATTAATGATGCGAAGATGCTTCGGCATATCTGCCATTGGAGCTTCATATATGCCTACTTAGAGTTCCCTCTCTTACATATTCATAAAATGTGGGTCTATATATGTAGTGATTGCTAATGCAATTGCAGTAAGAGTTGGATTTTATGTGCCTTTCTAGCTTTTGATTATATGCCCACTCAGAGTAACTTCTCTTACACATCCACAGAATGTTGCTCTACATATGTAGTGATTGCTAATGCTGTTGTGGTAAAGTGTTGGATTCTCTGTTAATATGGTAATATGCTGTGGCTGATTCCTAATCTGGGGCCTGCAATTTTACTGTTAATGATATCTGACAAGATTGCATTCCATGTCAATAGGCCAAAAATATAACCTCAATACATTTCTGTCACCCCTCAAAGAAACAATTCTTAGTTCATGTATAGTATAGATTGAGAAACCATTGACACAAACTTACAGCATAAAGGAGGATCCTTGAGCTGACAACTTCAGGAACTACATACAAGATCTGCCATTCAGATAACAAGGACAAATAGCACATAATTCTTTTAACTTCATTCATTAATAGACGCAAGAGCGCGAAATACAACTGGAAATTCAGCTCGTAGACAACTTCACCGCTAGGTGTTCCATTAACAGCAGCTCACAATGTGTCACAACAGCTCGTGACCAATCTAGAGCATGTATCGAGCATTTACTCTTCGTAAGGATTGCGGAATTTCCTGATCAGCTCAGGAAGATCATTGCTAAGCATGTCATCGATGGTTTGAATCATCTTAGGCTTGAGCTTCTCGAATTTATCGATGTTGTAAGTGGACAATATTTCTCTAAAATGATCTACATTAGGAAAATCCCCTACAGGAAGATGGTATTCCTTTTGCACCTATCAAAACAGGAGGGGCTTTAGATTTATTTTTTTTCAATTGTACCTGAAAACAAAACCATTGCACCTAAACCTACATACAACGACTACTTATCTTATGCTCAAGATCAAACCACCAAATCAAGACTTTGACTTGCATCATTTACCTTGCTGAACTCTTCCTCCAAGTTTTCAATCAAACGTTGTTGGGCCTTTACCTTGCCCATCATGGCTGGCATCTCCTTTTTCAAATGGCCAATCACATAAGCATGCATCTTTGCAGCTCTAGCTCGTTTCACAAACTCATTGATCTGTTACATTCAAGAATGGAAGTGAACTAAATGGGTGCTATAATAGAACCTTAAACTTAGATAGAACTTCAAAACACATACCTTCCGATCACATGATTTTCTTGGTATGTCCTTCAGATCTGCTAGCAAGCTTGCTTGCTCTGGCTCAAGAAGATCCTTTCCAATAGTGCTTCCCAGATTTTCGTTAATAGGTTTATCGTTGAAGGATCTGGTAATTGATCAAAATAAATTTGGTAAGCTGTACTATAAGGAATAAAGAATTTCCATCAGGTGATACGAAATAGTGAATTCTTCTCAACATACCCAACATAAACACGCACAACCTCAGGAGTGTTCAAAACTTTGCCCAGGGACCACATAAGGGCTCCGTAAACTCTCATCAACTAACATACAAGTGGGATATCAAAATTTAAGCACCAGATCAACATTCTTTACAATAACTCAAAGACACAAAGGAAGCAATTAATTTACCTGTTGTGTGCTTACTTGATCAGCCTTATTCAAGACTACCCTTATCTTGTCCTCATGCCCTCGGAGCGATGAGATCACACGTTTAAACTCATCACTGATGTCCAGCTTGTGTGGATCGAACAGCAGTAAAATGAGATCACTCTTAGCAGCAAACCATTCCGTGACACCGGTGAAATCATAGCTCCTGTGAGTTCTTTGCTTCTCCCCGGATAAAACTCCAGGAGTATCCACAAATGATATATGATCCAATAGCTATACAACATTAAGATAGATTGAGCAACAGTAAGATAGATCAAGTAATCCACATGAGATATCTTACTTTCAAAACTAGAATATAGAATGAAAATTCGGCATACAGGATTATTCAACTGTGAGCATTCAAACTTGGAAAGAAAAGCTGCCCCAAATCGAGTAAGCCCTGTGAAAGGCATGTTCTTTTGCACAGCTATTGTATTCCCTGGTATTGTTCGCCCATCAGGACCTCCCTGCATAGATTGTAGCAACAAACAGCGTTGATTCATTTCTGTAATAATCTATCACAAATGTATTTTTAAACCGTATCTTACCATAACAACAATAAATCGGTCTGTAGTAGGCTCTGGCCCAATATGAGCTCCTAAATCAAATATCAACAAAAAATCTTATCACTTTTATGCTTATATCATTAAACAAGCTAATCTAAAACTCGTCAAGGGAAAAGCAAACCTGGATATTCAGTTTTGAGTAAATGTTTTATGAAAGTAGTTTTCCCAGTGGAGTACTGCCCAAGAAGTGTAACTATAGGCTTTGCATCAAAATCACTGTCAGTCTGCACAAGACATCCGGTAAGAAAAACATTACTTCATCTAGAAGGACACGGTATTGTACTTGAGGAGTATTACCAGCTGAGGTAGAGCAAAGTCATTGAATTGATAAGCAATTTCAAGAGGCAGTAGCTTTTCCATATACAGTTTCTTTAATCCGTCAAAAATCGAAGTGACATGGGATGGTTCAACCTGTGCATAGAATTTTACTATTTTGAGCAATCAAAGATAATGATTGAAGCTGTTCATGAACTTTCACATAGTGAATTTGATGATTTCACCTTCTTCAACGACTTTTGAGAAAACAACCTCGAAAACAATGTTGGGGGCTCAGGGACAGGGATATTTACTGCGTAACCCCATGTTCTATTATGTCAGAAAACAGTGATCGGGGTTTAGTAACAGTGATCGGAGATGAGCATAAAAACATTACATACGTTTCGAGTCCGCATCAATCTTCTTCTGGGACTGCCTAGCCTGCAAACGAAACATGAGGCATTAGCGACAATGATTGTAATGTACACGCCTGATTATGATTTGTGAAAAACATTATACCCAAAGCATCTCATCCAACCCTTCCATGACAGGGGGACTGATGTTCTCAGCTTCTGCAGTAAGAAAAAAGCAGAAAAAGAATAATGAATCAACCCAAACTGTAATATACATACATATACGCAGATCAAATCCCACATTTCTGCCGTGTTTCCATGTTCTTTTACCTGCATTCCTCAGAGTATCAGCTGACGGGCTATTTCCAGTCTGAATGAGTGATATAACCTGAAAATAACAAAACGAATTGGAACTAGCGACTCGTGTATGTGAATACCTGTCTGTAGAGTTTAAAGTTTTACCTGCATCGCTGTGACGAATTCCTGGTAACCAAGGTAGCCTTGACGTTTGGAATCTGCAACAGACCATACCTGCAAAAAAGTAACAGATCAGTCATTTGTCATATCCATGACAAAGAAATTGTACACATCGACAAAATGAATATAGATGAGCATCATAATAACCTGTTCATCGTATATTGCTATCAGACTGTGGATAGCATGACGCACTTACTTGCTTAAGATCGTCTTTGGACAATTTCGAATGAGAAAAGAAATCGACTGCATCAGCTCCGCTAACTCTCCCGTCTCCATCTGTGTGTGTTTCAAAAAACGGCAAAATCGGGAAAAGAAGATTAATCGGTGTACAATATAATAGATCTACTTAAGGACAATTCAATCAAGGGGCCATGGACTAGATTAAAGATTTCTCCCGAATTTGACAATGTGAATGCAAGCATATGCTCGATTCAGTTACAGAAAGCGGAAAAAAGGAAACTTGGGATCAGCAAATAAGAAAAGTATACACATTGATGGGGATTCATTAAAGTGTCCACGAAGCACTACGACGGAAAGAGGTAAGTGTGCATCCTCGAAGGTCGAATTCATCAAACATATTAAGGATGCGCATTCCTGAGCCGATCAAGCATGATGCCGATAATCAAAAGCAAACAAGCTAGATGTATCGCTACAATGACCGATCAATGCGGATTCCGGAGGGCCAAACAACCGGCTTTAAAGAAGAGATCGACTGATGCGATCACGAAATGAGCTCGCCAAAAAAGCATCGGATCGCACAAAAATCCCAACCTCTTTCTCGTTCGAGCGAGATTCGAGAGCAGGAAGAAGCGAGAAAAGAATCAAGGTCCGTCTCCGGAATTCCCGAGAAGCAAAACAAGGGAAGAGAGGGAGGGATAAAATCCAGAGGACTTTGAAAGGGGAGGGAGGTAAAATGGCTTACCGGGGTCCGCATATTGGAACCACTGCTTGTACAAGAGCTCGTCTTGCTTGGAGAAGTTGGGGTCGCGGGCGGCGAGGACGTTGCCGTTCATGGTGCTTCTCGGAAAGGCCGTTTCCTTCTGTCTTGTCTCTCCGTCTGCAGGAATCTGCGCGTCGAAGGCGATGGCGGAGCGGAGCAGACGACGACGACGACGACGACGACGGGAAGCAAACGGCAACGAGCGGGAAGCGAAGAGAAGGAAGGTTTCAAAAAAT